>JAVQJF010071448.1:0-12566 GCA_036023855.1 Gadopsis marmoratus
TTGGGTCTGTAGATATAGAGTTGGCTTGGACTTGCTCTATATTTACAAGTGCTATGAGATAACTTTGTTATGATATAGCGCTATATAAATAAAATTTGATTTGATTTGATTTGATTTGAGCTCTGCCTGACGTCTGACTCCCGTTTCAGCTGGTACAAGGACGGGGAGCTGCTGGAGTTCTCCCACCCAAACTACGTCTCCCTGAAAGACGACCACATTACCATCGTGGCCAACGCCATCAACGAAGGCACGTACACCTGCATTGTGAAGAAGAGAGACAAAGTTCTCACAAACTACTCGTGGAGAGTGCGCGTGCGCTTCTGAGGTGCCACGCCAGCTCCTCCGCACACTGACAACAGGACACCTTCACACAACGCGGTCGCAAAGGAGACCTTATTAACTATAAGGGCACATATTTCTGTTTTTATAAAACTTGTCTTACCTGTATCTTCCACGCACAACGTTCTGTCGTTGATTGCCATTGCGCAAATGCGTTTTGATATGTGCAAATAATAAATGGTCCACGACAAATAGAATTTCAGTGAAACTACCGCCAACCTGACTGTGAAAAGCTATTCCATGACAGATGATGCGGTTTGCATTTTATTTGGCGATGAAAGCTCCTTGCAGGCCCCGTCAGCTGTTTGGGACAGCAACGTCTACTCTGGATGAATGGCGCCTGGGTTGCTTCAAAGCTCTTGCTGCTCGGGCAATAAATGGGGGGTCCAAGGCCACACGGGAGTTCTCGCTGTGGCCCCAGCAAAATGGATACTAATTACAGTGGTTTAATTCAAAACACATTAGCCAAGCTGGAGGATGTATAGGAGCATCTTCTCATACACAGTGAACACTAACTCCTCCACTGAAGGTTCCTGAGGAAAAGTGATATCCAAACACTATCCATGTCCCTGATGTGTTTTTCTGGGGCCTTAAAAAGTTACAGAAGCCCTTACTTAGATGCATGCCATTTGAATAATTTACGCACTGACCAAACTAAGATACTAAAGCCAG
The DNA here is from genome assembly GCA_036023855.1 of Gadopsis marmoratus. Taxonomy (NCBI): domain Eukaryota; kingdom Metazoa; phylum Chordata; class Actinopteri; order Centrarchiformes; family Percichthyidae; genus Gadopsis; species Gadopsis marmoratus. The sequence continues at coordinate 1,012 of JAVQJF010071448.1, forward strand.
AATAAGCAGTGTTGTCTACAGCCTTTGGAACTATTTGGACCTTAAACCGCATATGGAACACCTCAGACGTCTAGCTTACTTTACTATCCTCACAGCTGAAGCCAGCAGGCTGCCTCCAGAGACTGAGCAGTCAGTTCCACCCGCAGCCTTCCTTCCAAGCTTATTCAACACATCAGGTGTAATAATCTGCAGAAGGGCTCCGGTGGGGGCAGGGGATAGATTAAACTGATTAATGAGCATTTCCATTTAGTGCCGTCTCCTGGGTCGTCCCGAGACGTGCAGATTTTTCTTTCCAGTGAAAGCAGCGAGTGGTCTTGCTGGGAATGAAACCGTACTGTTTATTTTTCTTCGGCTCAAAATCAAAGAATTTATTGGTTCAATTCTGAAGTCACAGAGCCATTTAAAAACAAAAGCAGAGCAAAGTCTGGGCCTCTTTTCCCCTGAAAGAACAAAGTACCGAGACAAAGTCTGCAGCGCAAAGAATGACATCACTTTTGGAGAGCGACTTCCAAGTTGGGTTCAGGGCTGGATTTTTTTTTTTTTAGGCTCCACTTCCCTTCGGGGTTTTTTCACCTCTTGCAGCGTGCGGCTGTGTTTGCATAGCTTGGACAGAGTTTATAAATATAGCAAAAACGGCAGACAAAACAAAGTCTCAAACTTTATTCCTAGCAAAACGTTGTCCCCGTCTCCAAGTGACCCGATAGGCCTAAATACATTTGTAATATAACGCTGGATGGAAAACACAGCCAGTGCTGCATCATCATACAGTAGTAGCTCAGGCAGCCAGGAAATGCCAACCATTTATAAAAACCGGTCCTCTCTCATGAAGTACACAAGGGAAAATAAAACAAAAATCATACATGAGAGCTAAACTTCTAACAGATGTATAGCCGTGTCTCCTCTTTAAGAGCTAAAATGGCCACATTTGACATGGTAAAATGGCTTGGAGTAGAAGCTGAAAAGTCAAGTTTTAAAATTCTGGAAATTCAACATGTCTGAGCCACCAGTCTTTGCTGTGAATACAGTCCTGACTATTGGGTAACAGTTGTAATTGATCAGATACAGATCTGGTTTACAGCTGCAAACCAGTGACACTGTCCAGTTTCAAAAGAGCAACTCCCATCATCCCAGAACTCTATGCTCCCTCCTTATTCAGTTAAACAGCCAGACGTCCTGCAGCTTTGGGCTCAGAATTTGAGGCTGAATCCTGGGCCGACTGCAGACGCTCCCTGGTTGCTGGTTGTCAGGTGGAAGCCTGTGTCTTTCAGGTCATCGTCGCCCTGAAGAGAAAACAATGTCAACTCATGGTTAATGACCGCATTTATTACAGATGACTGATAAATACTACACTGTTACCTTCGGAAAAGCTGTAACCTGAATGGACTCTAGTGAGACATTTTGACTGTATTCCACAGAAGTACGCATGGACATATTCGCTAATAATATTATAGTTATTATTTTAAGTTGAATGTACCCAGGTCTGTTTTACATGCTTTTCTGCCTTGACGAGAATAAAACTGAGACAAACAACCAATACCACTGGCATGAAATGGTCTAATTTATTGGTAAGACAGCAAATATCAACGCTAAGTCTCATCTTAAAATATCTGTATCAGCCTTAAGTTTCTGGGTGGGTGGGACCGAACCACTGCTGAAAACATTAGGGACTAAAGGGTGCTCATCATGGAAAACACAAGGAGGAAATGCCCGGACACAAAGCAGAAGCCTGTAGGTCTGTAATCTATTTAACACAGACAGCGTTCAAAAAGCCTGGTAGCTGTATGTAATGGAGAAAGTGGAGCCTAATGTCCTTACCAGGTGACTGTAGCCCAGGCCTCCCTCGGGTGGACGAGGACTGGTGCCTCTCTTCACCCTCTGCTGCTCACTCTTGGCCGGCCAGGTGGGAAACATGGCTGGCTCAATGGGCAACGGCGACTCGTGGAAGTACTCGTGTTTGAGCCCTTCGTCCGATAAGATCCTCTTACTGGGGCAGTAGGTGAGGAATCTGGAAAACAACAATGATCGGGGATTCATATGGCGATGTTTCAATAAAGAAGCATATGTAGCCAGGCTGCTCGGACTCTTGTATGGACTTTGATTCGTTGTACAAAAACCTCTGTGTGGAGTAATGGTTAAACATTGTAAAAATCCACTTTGCATTTATTTGGGTTAAGGCGTAACCTGGTCCCATGACCCCAGAGTGACTGCTCTCATCTCTGATTTTTCCAGAAATTGAAATAGGTCTGGTGCTTTGCTCCTTGACGGCCGTTTCCCCAGTTGGGAAACCAATCAGGGCTTTGTAGGAGGGATTAACCATGGAGATGTCATCTTTCTGTGCCAGAGCAACAGTGACAAGAAATTACCCCACCCCAAAAAGAAATGATGCAAGTGGGGATTGGATTGACTTGCTAGAGACGTTGTTGCACATTAGCTGGCCAAAGCAGCCAATACCACTAACTGTTCTGTAGACTGAAAATCATGACGCACGATTCTGCCCTCCCTCCCCGATGGTTCTGGTGGACATTTGCAGGCTGCAAATGAACCAGCTGACTTTTAATTTAGTTGGATATGATGTAAATATTGGCATATAAAGTGCTGTGTGTAGAAATACCCATTAAGCTGAGAGCAATCCAGTTTAAAAATATAGGCCTGGTGGTGTCACTTTAATATCAGCAGTATTAACTGAACTGCATCTAGACAAACAATCTGGACACAAGATGCAGCCCTGACATGAGGGGCCAGCGGGTTTGTGCAAGGAGTCCTAATTGTATATGACAGGATCAACACCGCATAATGGGGAGCTGCTTAATTGTAATAATTGGCCTCCTAACTGTGTCTGATTGGGGTCTTCTACGTGTGAGCGGGAGGCAGCGTGGAAAATTATTTTCCTGCGCAAACTGTCTCTGTTTTTACATGGAAGGAATCCCTGAGAAGGATTACTGACTGGGATTAGACTGATACCAGCTTTATGCCACGCAGGTCCATTACTGGCATCGAAAAGGAGAATCCTCCACTCGTGTCCAAATCATTGTTTTTGTTTTGAAATTCCAAGAATGTGCACTCTTCCTGAACCTGTGAAGGCAACCCCCCCCCTCAGGACCCAGGAGCCCTGCTGGAGTCCTGTCTAAACCTGGGTCACAAGGTGCCAAACTAATAACCAAGTAGGATAGAAAACCAGCAGATTCTGGGTCTTGAGGCCCAGGATTAAGGATCTGGTTAACCTTATTATTGCACTTCCTCCAGCAGCACCGTGGACATGCCGTTACCACCCTCTGCAGCTGGGAGGTAACTGAGAGGTATGGTTTTTTTCATTTACAGGTGCAGGAAAAAGGCTCTGTGGGTGGGTAAAGATTCGAGGAGAGCAGAAAAGCTCGTCTCTGCTCTTTGCAGCTGCTAAACAATGCTGATCTTTGGAATCTGCAAGAAAAACTTATGAAGTTTGTGTTAAAAGTTCCCCATTAAATGTGTATTTTCGAAAAACATTTTCCTGTTGGTGTATCACCAAGGTGAGTGTGTGTGTGAAACGAAACAAGGGTCTGCTGCTGAGGCATGTTGATGAATTACCAGCCCGCAACCGCTGTCATGTTTTAAGTCAGTCTGCCAGAAATGCGCTGACTGAATAAAGAGAGCTGGAAAGAGTAACAGAATTTTGACAGGGAAGCAATGCATCCTTCCACAGTATTAGATATCAGTGGTGGAATGGTTGCCTTTCATTGATATTGGTCTGTATTCTATCAACAACGGATGGAAACTACCATGCCAGACCATGTCAATATGTTTTGACATTTGAGAAATCCCCAAATTTGTCAAACTGTGTTAACTAACCATAATACCATTAAAATGATTACTTGCCTTTTTTTTCTTCATTATTTGCTGGAACAAACACCCAATGGCACATGCCTTAATAGCTATAGTGGTTTGTCAAGAACACACAATGCATCACATGCACACACAAACAGCAAACAGATGGAACTGCAGTCAGACTGACTGCAGTAAAGATACAGTGCGCGTGTGAGGTGTAATGTTGTGTCTTGTGTGTGGAATAAGAATCCTACTTGTTCATGAGGTCAAAGCCTTGGTCTGAGAGCAGCGCTCCAAAGCGCTTTCGCAGGTTGTTGTAGGGATACTCTGTGAAAGTCATCTTCTTCACGGCAGGCAGCTCGCCGTAGCCAGGCCAGATCTTCTCGCTGGGTGACCCCAGATCCTACAGACGACACACACACACACACACGTCAGCAGACAGCATACTGTTAGTGAAGGAGACACGGATATGAGATATTCAAAAGTGTTCACCGACCACAGACATGTGGCGATAGACCAGTCTTAAGTACATTTCAATACTTTGATTCATCACTGGTAAAGACTGTAGGATCATCCACTGAAAAGCATTTAGCCAACTTCTGTTTTTTTCAGGGGCCCGGGCAGTCCTCTTTAGCTGCACTGCAGGGTTTGGCCCGCAGAGCCGTGCTGCTGTGGTCATGCTCGGTAGTAGAGCCGACCCCAGCCAGCCTATGACGGCCTCCTCCTAGACAGACTTCTGCAGCTTCTACCTGAATCTCTGTGGGTGGTTTGGAGTTTAGGGTCACTTATGTGTTCCTGTTTGTACTTTCACTGACTGATCGCTCTCAGTTCTGTTAAGTTACTGCTTTCTACTGGTTTGCTACCGGCGGAATGGCACTAGTATTACACTACTGTATGTTTGTTTGTTTTTTTCTTTGTCTCTCTCTTTTCGAGGCAGATGACTGACCACCCAGAGTCTGGTTCTGCTCGAGGTTTCTGCCTGTTCCTAGTGCTGCTCATGGTGGGAAGTGTTGGGTCTCTGTACATAAAGAGTTGGTCTAGACCTGCTCTAGATGAAAAGTGCCCTGAGATAACTTTATGATTTGGCACTATATAAATAAAATTGAATGCTTTTATTGTGAAGTTCTATATATGATATGTCATCAAGGTAAACAACAGAATACACTCACACCATGTCGGTGTGGCTTGACTTATCTCCCCTAATTTGGAAAAACCCTTTATGGTGAGCTTCTCAGTTTCATAATAACTTCCTCAGCTAGGTTAACATCTACCAACAGCTCCACCCTGTGGTGCACCTGCAGAACTCCATGCTGACCTACTCTGACAGACGGCACACTCAAAAGATTTACAGGCTGTAAACCCAAGAGCTCTACCCTTTATGGTGGGGATTTACTTCTTTTCTTAAGGGCAAATGAGGGCATTTACCTTGAAAATCTTGTTAATTTGGTCAATTTCAGATTTTCCAGGGAAGAGAGGTTTCTGTGTGAGGAGCTCGCCAAATATGCAGCCCACTGACCACATGTCTACAGCTGTGGAGTACTCCTGTGGAGAGAAGAACAAACACAGTGAGTCCACAGAAACATAAAGTAGACAGTCTGCCTGGCATGCTTCGACGTTGGAGTCTGTCTTGTGTGTGAAAGTGGATGTGCTCCGATGGGCTGCTGGATCTCTGCCGTCTGGCTGTGTAAATCATATACTGTAAAACTCAAATAGTGTTTCAGTGGTATTTGGGATCTTAAAAACCAAATACTTCTCAGATGGTTCTCTTGTAAATATATCCTTGGGTAAACTAACCCATCGGGACAATGTAACCACCTCTACAAAAAGTGCATCACCGTAATCTTTGTACATTCAGGTACTGCATAGTTATTTCATGTGGTTTCTAAACTGAAGTGTGAATTTGAATACCCACCTTGGCTCCAAGCAGCAGTTCCGGTGACCGGTACCACAGGGTCACCACTACAGGGGTGTAGGGCTTCAGGGGGGAACCGTACTCCCGGGCCAAACCAAAGTCACCAATCTACAGTACAAGACCGGTAGCTCACATTAGCACCAGTACGTTTCATTTTGGGTAAAAGAACAATGTCTCAGCATTAACACGATTCCTCGAAAGGTCTTCTGACCTTTTATAGAAGATCAAATGACCTTACACTCCAGTGCGGCAGGGTACAGGATAATACAAGATGCAGTGTGATTCCTATTTTCTATTGTAAACTTGCATAAAATTCACATTGACAAATGTCTGTAAAAACCTGGTTTATTTACACATGGACTCTGTCTGCCAGAGGTTCATGCTCCAATTGACTTTCAGTAAGCATGTGTTGTTTTTGTGCTGTACTGCTGCTAGCTTGGGAGAAAGACTTTTTAAAAAAAATTAAAGGTAATATTGAATCAAGTCATAATTCCAGGGCTGGAACTGGTGGAAGACTTTATGCTGCATTCACATGGAATCAGGCAAACGGCAGACAGACAAACAAACAGTCCAACGAAATGGCAGGACGGCCAAAACGTGCATGCGTTGTTATGGTGATGTCGCATTGGTATCAAAGAATGGATTCAAATAAAATAAAATGACTTCATGTCTGCAATCTTGTGTAGTTGTTCTAGAAATACATGTAGCTTAAAATTAACTTTAAATAAAAATTCATGTAAAATTCCAACATTTCCAACATGGATAGGGAAAGGAGAACTGCACTTGGTGAATCCCTTGTTTATGTTGAAAAAAGAGATGTTTTTTTGCTTCTCGTTGTTCAGATCGCTCATATTTTGATTTAGGACGGCAATGCCGTCTACTGTTGCCGGTATTCTCTGCCAGCCTCACCCAATTTTAGCGTTGGACCATGATTTGCGGCTTGACGTCTACTGTCTTCCTGATTCCATGTGAATGAACCATAGTAAGTATCATAACAACCCTAGTAACCCTAAGGTTTCACACCTTCTCAATATACAAGTGACATACTCCTGATACTCATTCCCCTTTCACACCAAAAGTCAAACTTAAGTTTGCCATTTGTGTGAAACTTGCTATGCTTTGAGTTTAACATGAATCTCTGACACTGCTGAATACGAGTTAGTGATTACTATAACAATCGTGAACATTCTGCCACATGATGTCCGCTCATCTCAATTGCAAAGATCCCTAAAAGTGAATGCAGATTTTCTTGCATTAACTTTTCATACAATGAAAAAAGTAAATCCTATACAGCAACACCACATCATCCACATGAATACAGTAACACTGCATTGCTATACTCTTAATCTCCAGTGTTAAAAAAAATGGAGGGTAGAGCCTGTGTCAAATATACACATTAATCTGTTATGTTTTTTGCATTCCAACCCAACCTTTCTCTCAGTCTGGCTCATCTACTTGAATTAGTTTCACACATTTCCCAGAAAGCCATTCATCAACCCCCAGCGGTATGTACATTTCGCATTTTTGATCAAAAGCTAAACGTGTGGGCAAATGACTGTAATCTAACATGCCAACTAGTCCCCATCGACTTCAACTGTTGATGCTGAAGTTAAGTGAAGAGATAAGCAGTCAATCATAAAACTACTTCATTCTCTTGATACACATAATTCTTTTACTTGCTGCGGACTCCCTGAGCTGCCCTCACAGAAAAAAGAAGCTGTTGCCAAGGTAACAACTAACTAGCCCCTTTAGTTTGCAGGACCTGAGTGAGAAGCAAAGTCCTAGCATACCTTGAGGATGCCCTTGTGGCTCAGCAGCAGATTGGATGTCTTCAGATCGCGATGGAGAATCCAGTTGTCGTGAAGGTGTCGGACACCTCGAAGCAGCTGCACCATCAGAGTCTTTACTTCACCTGATTGAGAAACACAAGTCATGCTTTCACAGAGCTGTTGTGGGGTGAAGGAGAGACATCCAATGCATAGACAAAGAAAAATATATCATGAAACACATTTTAATCACATTACCTGGCAGAAAGGGCTGTTTCATGGTTTCCATCAGACTCTTCAGGTCATGTTCTACATAGTTCATCACGATGTAGATCTTGTCCATATTGCTTCCAACGACTATTTCCTAGTACATGGGGAAAATCAAGGGTTAGACTTGGCTAGAACACTTTAGGATACACATTAGCCAATAAAAGTGTTCATACCTAAATAAGAAATAAGCAAATTCTCTCACCCTTACTGTGACGATGTTTGGGTGCTGAGCTTTCAGAATTGTATTGATTTCTCTTAAAGAGGTAATGGGGAAGCCCTCCTTCTCCTTCTCCATCTTCAGTCTTTTCAAGGCCACAATCTCATCTGCAAACATGGGAACATATTTGTTGTTTCACCAATGAACACATTTTGAGAGAGCCCCAAACGCAAATGTACGTATGTGTTTTTTTTTTCCATACCCGTCTTTTTGTCCTTGGCTCTGTACACCACACCATAGGTTCCTTCCTCTATACGGTTCAAGCACTGGAATTCCTCAACACTGCGACACCCCTGAAAAACAACACACAATATAACTGAAGACTTCAACTTATTGCTAACTTGCATTAAATGATTACGTTAATAATTTGTGTCTTAGCTGGGAGAGCGTTTGTGTTATGTTGGTACCGACCTGTAAAGCAGGCAGATATTTGGGCAGCTCCTTCTTCAGCTCCACAGGTGAAATTGGGGGGGAGTCTGGGATGTAGTTTTCTTCAGGGGTGGGGGACCGAGAATGAGTTTGAGAGTGAGGTGTGGGGTCACCCTCTCCTGTTTCTTCATCCTCCTCCTCCTCCTCCTCTTCCTCTTCCTCTTCCTCCTCCATGTCCTCACCGCTCTCCTCTGAGTCGTGGTCGAAGCGAGACTCTGGCACTGTAAGGGGGAAGGCATTTTATTAACCGCCAAGATTAGAATTTTAATTAAAAACTTTGCAGACAAAGCTAAGCTCTCTCTATTAGCCACGCAACCCATCCATCTAAAATTACTTCCAGGTATAAATTGTTTCCATAAAACACTCAAGACATTTGAATCGTGAGAAAAACTTTACAAACATGCCTTTGGATGACTTTATAGTACCTTCACAGGTGACATGTTCACCCACCTGCAGGCATGTGATTTCCATTTTCCCTTTCCTCTTCAAAGTCTTCCACCGACTGCTCATCCTCACTCACATCCTCTGAAAGGGACGAAAGAGCCACTGTGTTAGTCTTGTGCTGCAATGTACCTGGACATCACACAGCGACATGAGTCACAGCTGTGGAGCCGTCGTTCACAGTTTTACCTGCACTCTGCTCAGACCTTCCTGAGCCTGACAAAGACTCCCCCTCCGCTTCTTCGCCCTCACTCTGGCTGCTGGACTCCTCATCGTCGTCGTCCTCCTCATCATCAGAGCCTGATCCTGATGCTAGACAAGGAGCATAACATAAGCATTTTTTTTAAATAATTTGAAGCAATCCAACTGCATTACGGAAAATGCCACGCCGTGTCTCAAAGTGAAAATGCCCTATGAAAGACGTCAGGCCACCTGAGAGACGACCATAGTACCACGCCTTGTTGATATAATGGTCCTGTCTGCTGGTGGCTACAAGTGTATCATCCATTACCCATGGAGGATTCTGCTGTGCTCGTCTTCCTTTCGCTGTCACTGATGTCTTGGAGGTCTGCGAGCAGATCCTTGCCCTCTGGCTTCTCATCTTTTGATGCTGCAAACAAAACGCAGTGTGAGCTACGCTGAAATGTATGTGATGATCTCAGGAAAGCTGAGTCATTGTGCAGGAGACAGCTAAGAATAAATACAATAAAAGCAAATAAGAGATTTTATTTTAGAGACCGTGAAATCATCGTGCACTCACTTCCACTTTTCCGTGGTTCGCTGGTCTCCGATTTGTCCCGGGGAGCGCGGGTGGGACTACGGCTGCGGTGAAATGGTTTTGGCTTGCCGTCATACTCCTCGGGTAGCATCCGATGGTGAGACGGCACTGTAGACAGGACAGTCTCTTAAAATTCACGGCTGCAGCTTTTAGCATCACCGGGTTTAAAAAACGCAACCCGTATTAATAGTAATGACAGTGACTCTGGATGCTTTGGATTTTGTGCTTCAAGAAATAGCGGAACGTTATATTTGCATTCTTTCTGAGACTGAGATGAGAAGATTGATATCAATCTTATGTCTGTCAGGATGTCTACATGTATGAGCAAGTTAAATGTAACTTTTTAATGCCACTGTTTAATTAAATTCTTCTGAGTAAATACATACTGTATATTGTCAGTTCAAAATGATAAATTAGGCAAAATGACAATAACAGGTTGAGTTAAAGAACATCTGTCCAAATATGTTCATTAGTGTGAAAAAATGTTTGTCCTTAATTATATTAAATCACTACAACTGTGTTATAGCCAATCTGAAATAAAGCTATATCAAAATAGAATGCCAGGTTCTATGCTCAAAGTCATTTAGACAACTGTATTATTAATCTATGTTATTATCTAGTTTATAGTTTATACATGGCTTTTAAATAAGAGGTTAATGATATCCTGTCCCATTTAACCTACAGACAGCGTGTGACAAGTGAAAAGTGTGCCTCACTTTTTACAGCTTGACTTTTGCCGAAATATTGGTTGAGTTGGACAAATTATTTACTCGGAAATGTTTCGTACACACTATATCATTAGCCAATATCGTTCCTGGTATTTTTATTCTGAATGGGGAATGTGCGAGGGACCGAGCGATGTGAATCACCAGTTCAAGCTGACATAAATGACACTACAGGAGATTAACAGCTAAACAGAAGGATTGGAGAAAAGGTTCAAATTATGTAGAAAGTAAACCCACAAAAACTGGAGTGTTTGCAGGTTAGCTAATTAGCTAGCTACTGCGTGCCATCCCATCCAGATGGACAAAGTTTGCAAATAGCAAAAACCTAAAAGACTATAACAGGATAACAGAGGCATTCGAATTCAACTCTTGTTGATTTCGCCAAAGATTAAATGTGCCTTTAGTGAATTTTAGAATATGCTTTAAAAATATAAATTTTTACTTCCCAAACAGAATGTAAAACTTTTTTAAAAACCCGGACAACTACGGATGTGGAACCATGAATCATTGCGACTGAAGGTAGAGGGAAACAGCTAGCCTGGCTCTTTCTGAAGTACAAAAACACACCTGTTGTCCAAGCAGCTGTTTATTCACTGACCTTCTCGTCGAGCACCTCGCTCTTTGCGCCGCTCCTCAGCCCTCCTCTCACGATCCTTCAGCTCCCGTTGCTCTTTCTGCTGTTCGCGCAGCTTTCGGTCTCGTTCACGCTGGCGCTCCAGCTGTTCCAGCCGGTCCCTGTGGTCCAAAAAAAACCCAGGAGAATCCAATCGAGGTCTGTCCAGACAACCAAAAACCCAATCTTGTCATTGTTTGCTTATGTTCAATAAATAATTGTGTTGTTAAAGCTTGTTTCACTCAAACATACAGTTTAGTTTATGGCTGTAGAATTACTCTGTTATCTTCACAGCTGTATCTTAATGCTAAAACAAAACAACCCGACCGATGTGGGATTGTTGTTGGGTGTCCATTTGAGTCCACATTGTGTATGTGGGCTTGATTTACTTTGCTTGTAATATAAAACACACCTACAGTCTGGACTTGAGTGAGAAAAGTCAGAATAAACTATGGAAATCTTTAACAATGAATGTTTTGTGTAACTTCAGATGCTTTGTACAGTACATCACATGTACACAGTACAGTAGCTATAGATTTTGGGAATGGGGGGGGGGGGGGGGGGGAAGGAAAAAAGACATTTATAACAATTTAATTTTGATCT
>JAVQJF010071454.1:0-13231 GCA_036023855.1 Gadopsis marmoratus
TCTGAGTATCCTGTTTATGCTTTGTCTGTCAAAGCACTTTGTAAACTGTTTTTTAAAAGGTCCTATATTAATATAATATATAATATATATAATATATGAACATAATATATTATTATAATATATATATATATATATATATATATATACAAAAAAAGATGATATACTGACTAGCACATGTAGTACATTCATAGCTTTTCCCACATCTTCATTGCTTCCACGGAGGTAATTGGGACTACTGTGCACTGTTAGTTGTTATATGTCTCAAAAACTAGTGGATGGATTAGCATGAGATTTGGTGTGTTTACGCTCCCAACCAATGATATAGGCAAGTGTATGACCTGTCCACTTTTATCATTAAGCCAATCTCTGTGTGTGTGTGTGTGTGTGTGTGTGTGTGTGTGTGTGTGTGAGAAAAACCTTTAAATTTAATATCTGTTGGCCAGCCTTGTCATCCACCCAGTGCAATGTTGACTGAAAGTAATAACAAACTCCAATGAATGCTTTTTTTGTTCTTATTTGAAGTAAGCCATTCATTTAGAACATTGATTTTGGTAAGTGCTGGCTGTGTATCAGTTTAAGGTGCATAACAATATTAAATGAAAACAGATTTGTTGACAGCAAACAGAGTTGACAAAGTACATGCACTTTATTTTTGCTCAGTCGCAAAATGCTGATTCTGATTACTTTGCAACAAACACAACAAGTTAAGGGGTAATAAGTTCAACAAGGCAACGTGGTACTTACAGACATGCATTCAGGGTGTCAGTATCAGGGAGATTCTGACACATTAGAGTACCTCTCAGCCAATCGCAATGAGCAGTCGTAACAGTGCTATAACTATTTTTCTAACATGTACTCAATTAATAAGCCTGAAGACCACTTAAAATCTTGACAGTTAAATTCCAATGCTGGGAAAAGCATAAGTTCAGGCAATTAAAACAGCCTGTGAAACTTTGTAGCAGCTAAGTGTAAACATGCAATTACAAGAAACAAGTATACTACTGGATCCATCTACTGAAGATATGGCTCTGGAAAAAATTAAGAGACCACTGCAAAATTACCAGTTATCTGGTTTTACTATTTATAGGTATGTGTTTGAGTAAAATGAACTTTGGAAAATTTGGAGTGTATATGTATTTCGCAGCTTTAGATTCTCAGGTGGGGGTCTTCTGGCAGTTCCAGAGTCGAGGCTTAAATTTAAAGGTTTCCGTGCTTTTGACATCAGGGCCCCTCGACTCTGACCTGACTCTGACCTGCCTGTGGAGATGAGGCTCGCAGAATCAGTAACCTCTTTTAAATCACTTCTTAAAACACATTTTTATAGACTTGCTTTCATGTGATGTAGTCTTTAGTCTTTATATCATCTTTAATGAGTTGTACTTATTTTTATTTGCATTATTAATCCTTTATCTTGCTTTTGTTTGCTTTATTTTATTTATCTTTTACTGTTTTTGGTTTTATTGTTTTCTGTGCATCTTGTTTTTGCTTTGTCTGTCAAAGCACTTTGTAAACTCTGTTTTTAAAGGCGCTATATAACTAAAGTTATTACTATTATTTATTATATATAGCTAACTTAGCAGCACAAATGAACCAGCTGCTATGTGGATGGGAACCACCCTGAATGGTTAACAGAAGGTCGGACAGTCCTGATCTTGAAGGATCCCCAGAAAGGAGCAATCCCATCCAACTACAGGACAATAAACTGCCTCTGCACTAAATGGAAACTCCTGTCAGGCATCATAGCGGCTAAGATGACTAGGCACATGACGCAATACTTGAGCGGGGCCCAGAAAGGAATTGGTAAGAACACCAGAGGTGCAAAGCACCAGCTGCTGGCAGATAAAGTAGTCACTTGAGACTGTAAGACCAGACAGACCAATCTGCACTGCCTGGATTGACTACAAGAAAGCCTACAACTCGATGCCTCACACATGGATCCTGGAATGCTTGGAACCGTACAACAACAACTGGACTCTAGAACTCAATGGGGCTGTGGAAAACAAACCTGTAGGCCAACTTAAAGCCAATTGCACTTGAATTGCAATTGAAAGTCAGCCACAGCCAAATACCTTCAGAGACTAAGGAAAGTCCTGAGAAGTCAGCTGAATGGGCCCGTCATCAGATACCCCGCTGGCATAATAAGCTGGCCAAAGGAGGAGATAGAGGCCACTGCTATAAAGACCAGTAAGCTTCTCACGATGCATGGAGGAGTTCACCCCAAGTCCAGCACCCTGAGACTGTACACTAAATGTAAGGCAGGAGGCCGAGGGCTTGTGAGCGTCAGAGCCATTATCCAAGATGAATCAGGAAGATGGCCCCAAGTGATGAGTTGCTTAGTGAATACCTCAGGCAGCAGAAGCCCTTTGAGGAAGAGGCGAAGGTGGAATCATCATGGGAGGACAAACCCCTCCTTGGTATGTACCACCGGCAGATAGAAGTAGCTGATATGGAGAAATCCTACTAGTGGCTGAAAAAGGCTGGATTGGAAGACAGCACAGATGCACTAATCATGGCAGCACAGAAACAGGCTCTGAGCACAAGATCAATAGAGGTTGGGATCTACTACACCATGCAGGACCCCAGGTGCAGACTGTGCAAAGATGCCCCTGAAACAATTCAGCAGCAATAACGGCAGAGTGTAAGATGCTAGCAGGCAAGGCATACATGGAATGCCATAACCAAGTGGCTGGGATAGTGGACAGGAACATCTGTGCCAAGTATGGGCTGGAAGTCCCAAGGTCACAATGAGACACACCTCTGAAGGTGGTTGACAATGACCAAGCTAAGATCCTGTGGGACTTCCAGATACAGCACGACAAACTTGTGATGGCGAACCGACCGGACATAGTAGTGGTGGACAAACAACAGAAGATGGCAGTAGTGATAGATGTAGCAATCCCAAGTGACAGCAGCATCAGGAAGAAGGAATACGAGAAGCTTGAGAAAGACCAAGGGCTGAAAGAAGAGCTAGAGAAGATGTGGAGAGTGAAGGCCACAGTGGTCCCCGTGGTAACCGGAACACTAGGAACTTGGAACAACTAAGATACGGTGCAGGACCCGCTTGTAGGACTAATAGACCACCGGAAGGGGCAAGAGGGGAATTCAATTTTTTATATATATACAGTATATTGTATATATATATATTAATTATAGAAGTTTGGAAGTATTTGGAAGTATGAAACTTCAATCACCACCACCAGAGTCTCTGGTTTCCCAACATTACATCCCACCACACAGCAAACATGTTTATTAGAGAGAGCTTTGGGAGTTTATCCCTGATGGTGTTGTCTGTAAAAATGCTTTTACTCAAATTATGACAGGATCTTTCAGTGAACTTTCCTACTGTTCTTTTTCCATTTGCTATGTTTTTGTCTTGACTCAGTGGGGAGTTTGCACTTTCAGGTAAGCAGAATAATTTCTTCCTCTTTCTCAATCTCTCCTCGCTCTGCCCTTTCCATCTATGACCTATTTAAATGTGGGTTGCACTTTCTTTTACCATGTGCGGTGGTGACAGTGACAGGAAGGCTTTGCTGCACTCTGAGGTTTGCCCCCTTGGCCTAAGCACTTCCAATCCAGCAGGATAATTACTGAAGCTGCAATGCACATTCCCCCTAGGTGGAAGTGGCAATATGGGGGTCTCTTGGTGTCAGCTGAGAAATGAGATGCAAGGAGGTATGCCTGAGTACCTGAGTAACAGAAGGAGAGAGAGAGAGAAGGAGAGGCAGATAGAGATTGTAAAGTGCATGATGGTGATGGAGAGAGACATTATGAAAGTTTTATTTTTGGCAGCAAAACAGCTGATGCAGAGATGCAAGTAAATGTTTATAGAGAGTGTGAAAAAGTTATGAGAACTATTTCAGACACGGACACATTTTAAAATCGTTCTGTCTTTCATTCTTTCTCTCACACACACACACACACACACACACACACAGAGGCTTACGTGCACATACCTGTTCTTGTTCTGGCGCTGACCATAACCTAAATATTCTACTATTAAAGTTTTAAAAGGGAAAGAGAGAAAGGGTAGAGTATGAAAAAAAAATCAGATAAGGAGGAGCTAAAGAGCTTTTTTTATCAAGCGTATAAGTGTGGTGTAGAATGTGCTGTGAATAGGCGATAGTTACTATTTCAGTTTATCTTTAAAAACACCCAAGGCCACTCAGGTAGAACCAAAGTCCTATATGCCCATGTTCTGAATTCTGAGTGTTTTATTCTCCCAGCCTTTCACTCAGCCACCCTAACCATTGTTTAGCATCGATTTAAACCTCTTTTGTCTCAGTAATCAAATCCAAGATATTAGATACTGCCTCTAAGAGAGAGCAATTAAGTGAAGCCCCTTTTATTGTGTTATATTGAGTTGGCATACCTAGGCTGGCAGTTGGGTGCCACAGCATCCAAAGTAAAAAACAGAGCAACAAATTGACAATTAAAAATGTTCCACTCTTGGCAGATGGAGAAAAGGAGTGAGTCGCCAAATTGTTTGGCTCAATAGCCTGATCGATGGTCTGTTGTAAACGTAGGATTGTCAGAAGCAAGGCACGTTTGAAGGGGTGTAAGAGGGGAGGGTTGGCGGGAAAGAGGCTTGTGCATTTCAGCCCATGTGCCCTTCAGCTCGTGAAAGTGTGAGAGGCAGAGACATAAGCCAAAGTTTTCCCTCTTGCATTCTTCTCTCTTCTTCCAGCTAATAAGCCTTCCTCCGAGCTGTTGCTAGGCTACACAGGTCTGTTATTCTCTGACAGGTGGCCTTTTCCTTCTTCAACTCTGTGTGCTTGTGCGTGAATTCACGTGTGCGTATATTTGATATCCGTGTTTGATGAGCCAAACAAAGCGAGGTAAAAAGAGACGGAAAGGCAAACTGAAACAGAGATCAAGAAATATGATCAGAAGATCCGTCAGTCAGAAATACGTTAGTGCTACTTCTTCACCACATTGTCTTGCATTTAGTCTTTTTGCAGATAGATGTTCTTTCGTTATGTGTGTGTTTGCATAAGCGACCTGTTTGTGCAGGAGATGTGAGATGTGTTTGTGCACACCTTTAGCGGCATGCTCATTTGATCGAGAACGAGTGGATTCTGCTTATGTGAACTCATTCGGCTGAGGCAATCTTTAGGAGGATGAAAAATCTTGTAACTAGGCAACAAAATAAGGTTCTCTGTGTCGTGATATCGGCTCTATAGGAAAATACTTCAAAGTCCCTAAAGAATATGGGACGGTTGGCCCTCCTGTTCATGAGGGTGGAAACAGGACAGGAAGTAGCACAGGAGAAGCCTAATGTTCTCTGAGAGAGATCCATGTATTCCTTCATGCTCCCTGCCTCCTCTCTTTTCCAGACCCCATGTTAACCCTTCAGTCCCCAGGAGAATATACCCGACACATTGAGTACATAAAATATTTCTAACGTTCAAAAAACAAAGACGCCTATGAAATAAACAAGAAGCCGGTGCAACACTTAAGGATACAATAAGTACGATTCTCACTGCACCAAAGCACAAAGTGACCATAATATATTTTTAGGGATTTGTCGAGCGTTACTAATGACTCAAAAAGATAACTTGCCAAGTGTTGAGGTTTTTGGCTTTCAGAGCTCACTCTCCAGTCCGACACTCTGTTTTGGATCAAACCTCCAGCCCACGCTCTGGCATTTTCAAATTCTCAAAGATGGAGGATGGTGCTATAAGTGAGCTCCTGGCATCACAAGACATTTTACTCTCCAGCCAAAATACAAACGACAAGGTATCATTATTATTATTATTTCTGTACTGCTTTGCATCGTGATAAATGACCTCTTCACTGCAATTCTCAATTGAATCCCTGCTCTAATTTGCTCATCTCTAAGGTGGAAATGTGACTTTATGATTAATATGATGTACAGCCCATCAAAATATATAATAAACCCTGATTAATGACAAATACACTTTTTTCTTATTTTTAATAGTGTGCTAATACAGGTCTGTAAAAGCAGTGAGCCATTCATTACATTGCTGATGTGATTAACGTTTGTGGCAAACACGAAGGCAGACTTTGCATCGAGCAGGGTAATGGGTCTGATGAGATTAAGTTTCTTGCCACTCAAACTCTTTGCTTATTTTTCATCTTTTAGATAATCAAAAGTTCTGGCAGTCGTACCTGTTGCTTATGGTGCTACATATATAAACCAGATAATTCCTGGAGGGACATGAAAATGTCTCTTTGCTGTGTTTGGTAATGGTAATGGTTCCTTCTGGTTTATATAATGGTTCTTCAAGTGTCACACAGGTTACATTTAAAGGTACCACTGAGATGTAAGGATCCAGGCCTACGCTGCCTTGCCTCTCTGTACTCAGAGTCTCAACAGTAAGTGAAAGCATTAAAGCTGCTAATTGCAGAATTGTTCCATGATTATAATATCTTTTAAATTATTCTGATGGCATAAAAAAGACAATCCAGGAGGTTCCAAACTCAGATATATTCAAATCCTACACATAAGGGCTTTAACAAGTATTAAGAAATATTTTTTACTATATTAAAGTATACTGTCGCTATTGTACACATTATTCCATCTGTCAAAAGAACAAAACAATTTGTGAAGACAGCATCTAAGCCTCTGGGTGGGAATTTCCCATGGCATCGGTTGATTGAAATCTGAAAGATGGCATTGCTTGGAAACGCGCTGTCAACATCCGTGATGCACACCTGACTGGATTATGTTGTAGCCCTGTAAAACCTACAAACATTGATACACAGCATTGGTTTTTACCGTTGAAAGGATGCAGTTCATTTTTTATTTCACTCGGTTAGCAAACGAGGCTAACTAGCCTCCACTCAGTATGTGGAAGCTTTGTTAGCCCAGCTTGCTAATGGTGGTGCTGATCTGCAGCAGCTTTTCACTCATGCTATTTCAACACCTACTGAGTTGTCAAGCTCCTGCACTCTGTTGTGTCCGTTTGTACAAAGGGGTCCAGACGTGGTGATTGCATATAATCAGACCATCAAAACTCAGGGTACTCTTGACGGTTACTCTTACAGTTAGTCACATAACTACACGGAGTACTACACGTAATGCCAGGAGTGTTCAAATCACATGCTGTATGGTGCAAAGCAACAAGCTAACAATGTCTGCCCTCCAGCTGTGTGGCCGTTAGTGCTCGCCCACACAGTATTTGCACCATCAATATTACAGCATATTCCATTTTCACCCCCACTGCAAAAAAAAACAACCAAAACATCTTTCTTTCAATTACAATTTGGCCAAACACACACACCAAAACATAAAGCAGACATATAGGATACTGATTTCAAAGCAACAATTCATTTTTAATTCAATTCAGCTGCAATGTGGTTCCACTTCCATTCAAGAAACAGCAAGAGACTCCAGCAGTTCCCCATACTGTCGTGACAAGACAACTTTATAGGACTTCTCAGGACCAGTGGCATTTCTGCGATATTGCACTGTAGGTGTTTTGTGACCTTTTTTCATGGAAACTCTCCAAATCAATTTGTCCAAATTGTTTTCTTGAAAATATTGCTGCATTTTTGCTCCAGTTCCATTGTGCGTCTGAAATATTACACGCGGACGGGTCACTGAACTTTTCTCTTTAATTATTCATTCAGTTTGCCAAGGCGAAACTGCCCATCCTGATGAGACTGTTTATCTGCGAAGGAGTACCTCAGAACTACTCCTCAATGACACTTTCTTGGCTTTCAAACCAGTTAAACATTGATTCCTTCTTTGTCATCCTCAGGCATATTCTTTATCTTTTTCTCCACCTTTCTCTCTCTCGCTCTCTCTCTCTCTCTCTCTCTCGCTCCATCCTTCAATCACTTGTTTGTATTCTTCTAATCACTTGTTTAATCTCCTCTCTTCCTCCAGAATTATGGAGCACAGGCACATCAAGCCAAATGTTCTCCAAGATTCAGATGTCGCCATTTTCGTTTCCAACAGGTGAGACCGCTAACAATCTCATTTTCCCCTGTCTCTGAAGTTCGGAGCCAGCTCTATTCGGCACTGCTGAATTTACACCCAACTGTAATTTACGTGGGAGTCTGTGCATGCATGCTTGCAGCTGTGACTCCGAGTTCTGAATTGATTCTTATTTTATTTCATGAAACTGTCAGCTTGTATTACATATAAAAGTGCTGCCATTGTGTTATAAATCTTCCTCAGTAGAGTTTTAACAATCTTCTGTGGGAATTATGTCAAATATAAATCACATCAGATTGGAATATGTTGCACACATGTGAATCAGAGGTTAAGGTACATGTGTCCATGTGTCTCTAGGAATGTGTGCATGTACGCTTGTGTGTTTTGCCTGTATGTATGGGTGTGTGAATGTGCGTGCAGACGGGTGTAAAAACCTGCCTCATGCTATGTAATTGTATATGGGGGAAAGGGGTTTTTATTTGTTTGGGTGTCACTCCTGATGGATGCTCCTCATAAGACAAGCACAATCAGGGATCATTCCTCATCTTTCCTCCCACTCTTTACCCTTCCTCTCCATCATATTTTATTCCCTTACCCAACACTTACTCTTTTTCTTTCTCCCTTTTTCTTTGTTGCCACTGGCAGCTAGTGGTGTCACAGAGAATTTCATGCTGGCACATGTTGTGTCTGTTTGAGAAGGAGGCAGGCTGTCATAATAAGTCCTATGACCATCACAGGGTGATGCAAAATGGCAGAGCTTTAGAACACTTTGCTCCACCATCATATATCTATAATTTTCCACTTTTAAGGCTATACATTCTCATGGGGAGGATCAGTGGAGAGGTTCTTTAAGGTCACATTGTTGTTGCATTATATTTTTAGTGGTTTGGTAACAGCTGGATTCCTCCATCCTTTGAGGGTAACATTTTGGATGTAATTTTTGGGTGCTGCCACTACGAGCTCGCCAAATGGAACATGTCTCATGCTGTGTGCACATCTTCACACATTGTTAGACTCGGCTCTCCTCCATGTTGTTTTGGCGGTTCTGTCCAATTTCGTCGAGCAAAGAGCTCAGCTGCTTCCAATATAGCGGAGCAAATTGTGCACATGTGGTCAACTTTATGTTTTCCAGTGACTAAGGTTAACTTAATGACCTCAGATCATGGCAATGGGCAACCATAGGTCACAGAGGCTTGTTGAGGAGCTGGTGTCCGCACCTCTCAAATCCCCACTTTGTATAGTCACAGTTACAGGGGCACTATATTTTAGTTGCTGTTATGTGGGTAAATTGTGCAGTGCAACCCCGTTACATGCCCGGTATAAACACCTGTTCTGATGTGAACAACAGGGTATGTGTTCTGTCAGACATGTGTGAGGCAAGAAAGGTGTCCAGTGCATACGTCCTGTGAAAGAAATCCATGCTAATTTGCTTATGTGTTGCCTATGTTCCAGATTTAACACTGTAATTAAATTGTTGCATTACAGCAAGAATGACTATAAGAGTACAATCTAAACTCTAAATTTCACTAGCTCTCTTAGTGTCTATGATGTCTATGAAAACAAAAAGTGAAAGCTGTATATACACAGATTTAAAGGGTCCACTCACCCAAATTACAAAAATGCAAAAAAGTCTTATTTCCCTCTAGTGATATTTGGCCATTCCGATCATTTTTCCCAGGTTATCCACATGAGAGATTTGTAGTTTTGTTTATTAGGCTCATAGGAGATAATTGGAATAACGTAGTCCCTACAAAATCTCTCCACAGCAACATGACCATTGTTGTGTTACCAGCAAGGTCTGTGGATTATCCAGAGTAACTATTGTTTCAGGAAAGACATGTTGCCATTCACTGTTTCAAAAATCTCCATGCCTCCAGCTTTAGGCATCTGTGATCACAGACTAGGGTGCATATCACCTATCTATGCCATGTTACATCTCTAGATATAACACTTCTCGCTCTCTTGTTAGCTGTGACTTTGCCACTGTTACCCGTACTGTCCAATTGCCGGCTTATCAGCTACCAAAAGGACAAAGATGACACAAATTTTGTGTCTTTATTGATGCGTCATTTAAAATAAAGCCCTTTATTCACAGCAGTAAAAACCTCACAATTTTATTTATTGTTATTAATGTGTCTGGGTGCAAATATTGAGTGCATATCTTTGAATCAGCTTATTTTCCACAGAGCCCAGTGTGTATATATATGAGTGTATCTGCATGGAGCCTCCACCTTCAAAGCCACTGCATCCTGATTGTTCTCTAAATTATGACTCTATCCTGAAAAATGTGCCCTAGTCGTGGTCATTTATATTCATAATTTGTAATTACTGTGCGTTAAAAGCTGATCCACAGTGGGTTGTGTCTTTATTCGCACTGAGTGTTGCCTTTGTGTGCAATTGTGTCTGTGTGTGTCTGCTTGTGATGCATCGTGCAGTTGATAGATGGGTATTAAACTTGGAAAGAACTCCAACACTGGCCCGATTCACCTTGTGTGGTGAGCAGCAGTTGCCAGAGGGGCCCATTTCTCAGTTAGCTTCAAACAGATAATCTAATAGCTGCTCAAAGGACACACGCGCTTCACGCTGTCTTCTTTTTCCCCCTCTCCTCTCTTAGTGAGGCAGAAATATGACTTATTGTGGTGAAATGAGTTAAGATTTGACTGAGCTGATGAAACCCATTATTAATATTTAACCAAAGCTCTTTAAACGTACATGACACAGTTGCCTAGTTGAACCAAAAGAGAGGGAGAGGAACAACAGAGAAGTAAATGAATGGTAAAAAAAAGGAGGAAGGGAAAGCAAATCCTTTTGGAGGCTTTTCAATTTTGTGACTTCAAGACAGTTGGAGTCCTGAATCTTAGGAATAACTGATGTTTGGACTTTTGGCTTCCGAGATACTCACCCACACTTGGAATAATTAAGCTACACTTGTTAATTTCCCATAAATAAAGCCCATGCAAAGGATAGCAACATTCAGGTACTCCATGGTTCACATGGTCCCTTGATGTCATAACTTAGTAGGAGAGGTGTCATGTCTGGACATACTAAATGAGTAAACATGCACCCTGTGGAGCATGGCGGTACACGGAGCACAGCAAAACTCAGCATGTATAGCTCACAGCCGTGTGGAACGCCTCCACCCACCTCTTCACACAAAAGACAAAGGGGAGGAGATGAAGGCGCAGGAAGAGAGTGATGATGTAGATGAGGGAAAAAAAATGTGTAGCAAGAGAAGGGGGTGGGATGCTTAGAAGATTAGTCCAAAACATTCTCTTTATTTATCTGATGCCCTGATTGGGTTTATCTAAAGCAGAGTGTTTCTGCAGTCTGCATGATAAAAAGCTGGGTTCAGCACCAACACTTTGCTTGTTTAGATTGTGTTATCAGTCATTTTATTTTCTTGACTCTTTGGTCCTCATATCTGTTCGACTCCTATTGGCCTTACCTCACCCACCAGATCCACCTACTTAGGCCAGGCCTAATAACCTAAATGTCCAATGGCAGTCACACTGATCATAGATACGGTCAGAGGGCAATAATGATGTCCACATATAAAGCTGGATTTATGGTTAATGCTATATGCACACAACTACCGTGTGCCTGCTATTAAATGTGACTACAGATTGGGACTACATGGGCTAAATGTGGCGACTATCATGACTGTGACTGGTCAGCCTGGGCTTCTAGTGTTTTCTCCAACAGGTTTCTGAGCCCGTAGGGATTGTTGAAAGTGAAGACAACATTAAGGAAATCTGAGGAAAGTAACAGTTTCCTTCGCAGAGACACACGCAACCATTTCCACTGTAAACCTCCTGCAAACCAAACTTAGCTACATCAGTTGTTGATGTTCATACAAAATCCTTTCTTTCCTCTAATTAAAACCAAAAATGTAAAGCACATCATTTCCTTTGCCAGAGGATTTTTATTTACAGCAGCAAATGTAAAACACTTTCACGAATTTTCATAAACTGGGTATAGGTGAATCACATCAAGTGCACACAATCAGCAAAAATAAAGCAAAAGTAGTTCTTTTGACATGAAATGAAATGTATTACTATGTAAAGATGAAGGGGAAAGAAATATGCCAGAAGGCAAATGTTCAATTGATTGTGTTTTTATGTATGGTTAGTTTTATTGCAGCATTATTTGCAGCAGCAGGGTATTTCATGAAAAGGAAACTTTAGGAATTCTGTTTTCTATCATCTGTCTTTTCAGTTGCATTAAAGGCAGAGAACCAGAAATGTCTTTGAAATGCAATAGTTCAATCTTTTTCAATCCCTCATAAATTGCGCAATGGTTTTCATCAACAGTCTCTTTGTGCCACTCTATTTTCTCTGTATTCCAAATGCCATTATCTCTCTCTGTCTCCTTTTGTGTGCCTCCAGTGAGCATGTGGGATGGAGGGCTGACGGCAGCAGGAGTTGATAACCGGAACTCCACAACAAACGATGAGGGTGACTATCAGTGTCAAACTGGCGCAACCCGATCTGTGTCAGACACAAGGCAGGGTGAGAGGTGAGCGCTGCAGCATTTTATGGTTCAGCAGTGCCATTTTGGGAACGCAAGGAGAAGAAGGAAAATGAAAAGAGGGACATGGTTTTTTTACAGTGATTAGACCCTTTCTTTTCAGCCTTGATGTTCCCCTCTCTTTTTGGCCACGTTTTTTTCGGGCTGCTTGTCTTGTGTGACCTTTACAATACATCTGCCTCACACCGTCTTCCTCCTGTCCCTTTCTTCAACAGCATGTGTTCATTTGTGTCTCTGAATCTGTGAGTTTGTGCATTGTGTATTTTTGGCCTCAGATGAAATGTTATATACTGTATATACAGTACTGAGCAAAGGTTGGAGGCAGGTGTGGAAAAATGCTGTAAACTAAGAATGCTTTCAAAAATGGAAATGTTAAGAGTTTAGTTTCATCAATTAACAAAATGATAGTTGAGCGAACAAAAGAAAAATCGAAATCAAATCAATATTTCGTGTTACTACCCTTTGCCTTCAAACCAGCATCACTTCTTATAGATGCACTTGCACAGAAACGGGCAGCGTTGAGGGTCGTAGACGCAGCAGTCGGTCGAGGAAACTTAGTGCAGCAGATGAAAACACATGAAGCTTATTTCCTTTTGACATCGGAAGATGTCCAGCATCCATCAGCTCAGAGACTAGAGGGACCCAGGTTCATCCATTCAGTTTATTTATAATGTGCTATATCATAACAGAGTTATCTCATAGCACTTGTTAATATAGAACAAGTCTAGACCAACTCTACATGTACAGACCCAACATTTCCACCAGGAGCAGCACTAGGAGACAGTGGCAAGGAAACACTGC
>JAVQJF010071463.1:0-15405 GCA_036023855.1 Gadopsis marmoratus
TTTAAAAAAGGTTAAATTTTGTTGGTAAAATTATTTTAATTTCGTACCAAATCCTTGATTGTTTTTGATTGGTCTGCAGGTAAAAAAAAGTAAAACCCCCCCCCCCCCCCCCCCCAAACAAAGTTGGACTCTTAGATGTAAACGAGGGCGATTACAATACCAATGCATTTCAAGAACTATGCTTCCACGTGCACGGCATGCTGCACCCGGGATCATAATTCACTTAAGGTTATATTTCGTAGCGTGTTCAAGTTCTTCATTATCATCCGGTGCCTGATCCAGGAAGCAGGGGAGTCCTGAATCCACAGCAAAGACAGGGTTCACAGAAAAGCCTCGGGTGGAGACAGCAGGCTGACTGGAAGGACAGTATATGTTATAAAGTGACCTGCTGTTGCAGGAACGAGCCCTAAAACCTGGAAAAGAGTTGGCATGTTAGCTCTTCCTGCTCCCGAGTCAGTGGGTTTCTTGAACAGGTTTTTGGTTACCTGAAATAAGGTCCGTGGTGAACACGAGCTAAAGGGATTTTTGTGTTTTGTTCTGCTACGTAAAATCCGCCAGTAAACGCCCCCACTTGTGAATTTTGAAGCTTTTACGTGTCTTTTAAAAATGGCGGTTGCTAACGAGCAGCTAAATGAGGCTACAGAGGTTGTCGGGGGACATTAAACGGCGAACACATTAACTCATCGTCTCGCTTGTCCGCCTTTTACAGCCTTATTGGGTTTAAAAACTTGCGCTTTAACTCAAACGTTTGCAGAAGAGTAGAAGCCTACGAAGTGAAATTACAAGTTGGAAGCTTAGTGGTGGAGACGTTGAGGTCATGTGACCGTGGTGTAGCTGGTTTGTAGCCTGTTAGCTTTTTACTTCATCATAGACGTGTTGTTCATTTCATCTTGCTGAAAAAAACATCTATCGTAAACTGTTGTTTGCCGCAGAGTTCATTTTCTACAATAATCCAAATGGAAAAATCCCACTGGCTTTTTGCGGAGGGGAACCGGGGCGATGCTAACGTCCGGGTCGGCCTACGATTCTACATCAACCCTGCAGAAACTGTTTATATAGCAGGCTTCTTTTAGTGCATTGAAAGAATGCTTTCACATTTTGGAAAATATGCTTATCAGCGAAGGTTGATACCGCCCTCCACTGTCTGAACGCTAAATATAAAGCTACAGCCAATTAGCTCAGCTTGGCATTAACCCCCGGACGCAGGGGGAAACAGCTGTCCTTGTTCTGCTCAGAGCTAAATAATAATCTACCTGCCAGCACGTATAAGCAGAGCAACGGATTCTGCCTCCTTGTTGTGTTCCGGTGTCCCAGCGAGTCGGCACGCGCCACTTGACAAAGGCACATTATAGTATAGCTGCAAATATATATAATTTAAGAGTCGGACAGTTGCCCAAAAGGCTAAGTAAGATTAAAGAAACTAAACGGTATTTCCACCAGTGACAAATTGTTGTAGTTTCTAGAAAATGCAAACCATCTTGCCAAATAAATAGTTCCTAGTTGTTTAACGTTGGCTACTGTCGCTGCGGATTTGAAAACATCACGTCTAACAGGGAAAATAACGTGTCGATTGCTGCAACCCTCCACAGGAGTAGCACTCGCACCCATTACCCACAGATTTACCCAGGGCTGCTTTTGGCCTATTATATTTTTATTCTTTATACAATATATGTAATATGTGCTGCTCTGTGGCTGTGAACATCTCTGCCCTCCGGTGATTGTAACTATTTTATATCTCAGGTCTTACATGTGACGCTATCTTGATTGTTTGAACCAGGTTTGGATCATCAACCTCAACTATGTGTTAAAGCTCAGTGAACAACAAGTCCAGCTCTTTTTCTTTCTTCTACGATGGCTCCAGGTCTACAGAGTTCCAACTCTCCTGAGTAAAATCCATCCACGTGTCGCATGTTTGGGAAGGTGCCCATGTTTTACTTAGTAATATCCAGATAACTGGGAAACTGTCTTAGATAGTATTGGGGTTAATCCTCGCAAAACCACATGTGTTAGGAGATTGTCATGTCATGAAGCAACGTGTGAAGCGTTATTTATTTTTAACCATGTAATTCTAATGACACCATTAAAACCAGAAACCTCGTGTATCTGTTTGTTTTCTTCCTGTACCGTAAAGAAACACCTGTACGCAGCAATCAGACAGCAGTCTCACAGTTTGGATTGAATTATGTTTTATGGTTTTTATTACTATTTTTGTGTGTGTGTATATATAAATGGAGTGGACACAATACTAGAAACACCTAATGTAGTCCAATATATGTCTAAAAGGGGCGTTTGTATGGTGGCCCTGAATGTCAAAACAACATTTCAGATTACGGAAAGGGAGGGACAACCCTCCTTGCTTGTGATCGGGTCGAACCTGTGTTTATCATGTCCGGCTACAAATAAGCCTGAGAAGGTGCAACGAAGAGTCGTTGCTATGGAAACGATCCATAGCCCCTCTTTTCAGACACTGTGAAGATGCACAGATATCCCATCCCTGGCAGGAAAAAAAGGAAAAAGAAAACACCACTAGATTGGCACGAACGTAGAGGGATTTGGAGACGGATTTGAAGAGGGATGCAGGCCAACAGCTCACAGAGGCAGCTCTCGCCTAAGATCTAACCTGGCATTATGGTCCACGGACCCAGCAGGCTTTGTTTACTTCCTGTATTCACTCTTCAGTGGGAGGAGGCTTCAGACGAGGCTCGCCGTATTAACGGAGGATGCTTGGTTGCATGAGGAACAGCCAGGCTCGACGGCGAGGCTGTCGAACTGGGATACAAGTCTTGGAAGTTTGGACCTGTTTATGCAGAAGGTTTGGCGTTCGGGCCGGAGAGAGGGATCCGAAACAGCTGGTGTCTGTGGATGACTGGGAGTGAGGTCAGATTTTAGTCGGTCATATTGGGAATTATTGCATTTATGTCACGATGGTGTAACTATAATCACAGTCACGTACAGTATTACTCTGTATGTGACGGCAAAATGGACTCATCGGTGAGGCAGTATGAGTTCGTCTACCCGCAGTAGCCTCAATGGACCAGCACGCTATGCAGCCACAAGACAATACGACATTTTACGGCGCCGTGGGTATTTTCTTTCACCATATATCTGTAAAAAAGCACAAGCTGAGTGCAAACAATTCCCACCTCTCTTCACATTCTGTCAAGGTTGTTGAAAGGCCGACAGCGTGGAGCGTCTCGCAGCGTAAACGGACCCCCCCTGGATGGAAGGTTAACGGCTTCAAATGTTCTGCGAAAAGTCACACCCAACATTTTAAAGCTGTTATTCAGCGGAAAATCATCTGATGTGCGAGGCGTCGGAAACAGAACCACTTCCAAAGCGGTTATTCTGAGTTTTGACAGCGCTGTCACTTTGTTTTTTTCCATGCACCGTGACGTCGTTTTAATCCTCTTACATTTGATTTTTTTAAAAAAAAGGGTAGATTCTTGTGCAACTAGCCTCACAAAACAGCAGTAACAAACTTTTCCATTACACACGAGAAAAGAAAAACAAACCGAGTTAGGCTATTTCTGAACATTTCTAAGCTGTTCCCCAGCACAGTGTTACTGGAATAAATGTTGCTATTTTGTCATTTCAAGATAGTATTTGTGCAATCAGTGATATTAATTATGAGTGCGGTAGTTTACTTTATTTCATGTGATGGGCCAGCTGCGGGCCAACGTCCACTGTAGCTTTCAGTGTTGGAGAACAGATTTAACTTGTCATCAAACCCTGCGGACCGTGTTGATCCGGTACGTTCTGGCCATCGTCCATTCACATTCACGTGTCATGCTCAAGATATGGTTTTGTTTAGAACATTCAGAACCACTTCTCATTTTCCCTGCAGAATGTGATGTACCACACACTTAAAAAGTCCGTTAGAGCGGGGAAACATCCAAAGCCAACGAGCTGCAAAACTACAAATCCTAATACAAGAGGCAGCGTTGTAATGTGTCACTGGGCTTAGCTACAATATTATTAATGGTTTTCTACTGTGTTTGCTGTGTGTGAGGGGAACCAGATCCGCGAGAGAAACTCAACACCACAATTTAACACCACAAATGCCGCGTGTATTACATCACCATAACACCATTCATTATGCAGGAAGTGCTGATAAATATTTAAAGGAGCATTCCTTGATTTCAGCGGTAAAACGGTCTCATTTGCACACCAAACTTGAAGACCACAATAATTTACACCCCTCTTCTCTGATACATTACACTTTTTACAGAAACACACAGAGAACCATAAAGATGGCGGTTTTGGAATTGAGTCAGACTTTGCGACGCCACAGACAGACTGAAAGCGCATCGCCCAGAAGACCCCGTCGCGTTCTCTACGAGTATGATTTCCACGAGGACGTGCTGGATGCCCTGAAAGGCTTCTTCTATGAAGGCCGGCTCACAGGCTGTGCTCTGCAGTGCTCCTCTGGCCAGGTCCTGGATTGGTCAAGTGGCTGCCTTGTCTCATTGTGTAAGAAATACTAAATGAAGCAAGTATGCAAATGTGTATGGACACCTGACTAAAAAGCACTTTGGGCAACGTTATCTGTACGAACAAATGACATGTAACGACATCATCGACAGGTGTGTGCTGGGTCATAGTGTGGCTTCGTAAACACCTTGTTGGCATTTAGTTTTGCAGTTGAGAGCAGATTTAATGATTTTTTGTGATTAAAAAATTTGAAAGATTCAAGTGGACAACCTTCGTATTCGTGTCCTGCGTTGCTCATATTGGCAAACATCTGCTGAGCTGGACTCGGCGTTAGAGGTCGGCCCTCCCTGACCACTATTGTACATTTGATCTTTTATATTGTCCCCCAACAATGAAATAGTTGGGAAGAATAAGGGCTTTCAGCAGCGCTTGGTGGGAATAAATCATTCTTACAACTTGCAGAGGATTCAAAAGCCAAAACGTTTAGCAGGTTTCTGATCACCTGTGCAGACCTGACTTTTAAAGAAGCCCTCAAGACATGTTTTAAGATTCATGAAATAATCTGTTAGAAATAATCATTTGGGTTTGATATGTACCAAAACGTCTGAACACGTCCTTAAAATCCCTGAAACTCCCTCACGGAAAAATCCAGAATCTATGAATGCACAAATATTGTTCATTTCTAGCTCAGCTTATCAAATCACCAGTGGCTGGTTTCAGAAATGCTAAAGCTGCCTGACCAGCACCAAGCAGCAGACAGACAAGGTTGACTTAGTGGAGCAGTTAGCAGCTAAACAGCCAGATATTTCCCTCTGGGGTTAAACCCTCCTTTAGGCTGCGTTCGCTCTGACTTTTCAACAACTGGACTGTTTTCAGTCTTAATGCCCACATACAAGTCGATGCATTCAAAATTTCACGTACATATTAGTGGCAATATCAATTAATCACACTATATTGGTGTCGCACCGTTCATACAGGTGAGTGCAGTTCAAAGCGCTTCACAGATGATCAGATAATAATTCGCAACATGTGGAGAGCAGGAAAAAAACCCAGCAGAAACAAAACTACTCAAGAATTTGAAACCAATGCACGCGAGAAAATAAAAGTGAGGAAAATGTGAAAGATTTTGCCTGCAGAGTACGGAGAAACATGACCCTCGCACGATACACAGTGCGTTTGCAACGTCAGATGCTGCCTCTGCGCCACCTCGCCTTGGAACTGGTGCAACAGATCCCAGTCAGGCAGCGAGGTACCAGCTGGTTTGAGTTTCGTCGTATCACGTGGTTCTGCCCCCCGAAACGCCTCCTCCGAACCAGCAGGGGAAAACTGGAGGTCAAACTGTAAAGGGAATGTTTGCTGCCCACGTGCATCTCCTTATCTCTGTTGTTGAAACAGTGGACATTCTGGGAAATCACAAAATCTACCAGACCAGCACCTCTGAAGCTCGCTAATTCACACACTTAGTCACTGCTCCCGGCCAAATATGATTGAGTTTTTTTGTTGTTGTTGTTTTGTTGGTTCACAAGTAGGAACAAGGTTATTGTTGTTGAATATTTGTTGACTCCGACTCAGCGATGAGACGGTTTCAAGAGCAAATCCCTCATTTGGCTTATTTGCAGCTTCCTCCTGTCTCACCTGTTCCTCTGTCTGTACAGCCAGTCGCTGTACAGACAGACAGACAGACAGAAACGTGCGTCTCTTGGGCTTTTTGCTCAGTGAGGTTCAACTCAAATGGAAGATGGTTTCTGCCTCCAGGATAGCTCCTCCAATAAGGCCAATCTGCTCGCCAGCGTCTGGTTACCGGGTACCCTTAAGCAAATTCATCTTGTTACTCCCAATCAATTTAGAGTTTTATCTATTCTGAAAAGGAGGCAGTGTGTGTGTGTGTGTGTGTGTGTGTGTGTGTGTCTGTTTGAGTTAACAAAGTAAAAGAAAGAGATAGATGAAGACAGACTGACAGGCGGTCCAGCAGATAGCGAGGTGGACCACAGACAGACACAGAGGGACGATCACCGGTCATCTGTGTCTTTCTGCCTCATCCTTATCTGAACTGCTGACTCACAGGGCGTTGCTCTCTGCGCGGTCCGACACTGAGAAATGATGCCACCCAGAGGAGAGTGATGCACATGTACGTCCTCATGTAACTGGAGCAGTGTTTGCTTTCTGCTTTGTAACTTATTGCCCACTTTTCAAATATATCAAATATCAGCCTCTGCACGGATTTCCACGTCCACATTCACGGACCCCAGATGAATGAGGCCTAATGGTTTTGGTGATCCCCTGGCTTTTCCTCTAACGCCACCATGAGGTCGACATTTTTGTTTCTTTGGATGGATTGCCATGGTGTCTGAAACAGACATCCCGTGCTCTGGTGAACCCTCCCAGTTGACAGTTCAGAAACGCGGCAGCTCGGCTTCCTGCAGACGACATCCCATCCCATCACCCCGATCCTGCTTCCCTCCGTCGGCTCCCCGTTACATTTAGAATTGATTTGAAGATTTTACTGATCACTTAGAAGGCACGCCTGGGTCTGGCCCCAAGCTACATAGCAGAAACGCTGACCCCCATATGAGCCGGTTCCGTGAGGCCCTTCTGGTGTTCCAGAGTGATATCAGCCCCCCCCCCGGCTCTGGACCGACCTGCCTGAGGAGATAAGGCCTCTTTTAAATCACTTCTTAAAACCCATTTTTATAGACGTGCTTTCATGTGATGTCGCCTTTATATCGTCCTTTTATCACTTTTACTGGTTTATATTCTTTTTATTTGTATTTATTAATCATTCATCTTTATCTTGCTCTTGTTTTGCTTTATTTATATATTTTTTTGCTGCTATTGCTGCTATATAAATAAAGTTACTATAATAGCTCTAGTCTTTTGGTTTATCACCAAATACGTACAAAACTAATGACACATCAGCCCCTGCTGTGCTTGGTGTTTATGTTAGCATTGGAACATGCTAAAGTAAGATGGTGAACAACCTGCTTAACATTTAACTAAAAGCAAACCCTCGCAGAGCTGCTAGCATGGCTGAGTCTTCAGTGCATCACTGCTTCAATGTGTGAACAAATCAACAATGGTGCTACTTACATTTTGGATTTTCAGTTCATTTCTGGGTTACTCCTTGGAGTAACCAAACGCAAGATGAAGATGAATGAGTGATAAATGAATCTGTTTCCAAACGGAATGGTTACGTAAGAAATCTGTTGCATAAATAAAAATTATATTATACAATTTAATTGAAAGCTTTATTGTTTTAGTCTGTGGAGAGAGAGAGAGAGAGAGAGAGAGAGAGAGCGTGTCTTTATCAAGCAGCTGAAGGGTGACACATATTAATTAAAGTTGGGCACAGCAAATATGCCATTGGCTACAATAAAGCAAATATGCCTTTGTAAATTGTGTGAAACCCTATTAGGTATGCGCAGAACCCAGTCTGAACTAACATGACAAATGCTTACCCTTTTCTACCAATTACTCCGAAGTCTATGCTCATTGTTCTCTTTGACAATAATGGCCCAGATCTAAATCTCCTTGACCCATTTCATTTGAAGTTCCACTGCTGTGCTCCGACGCTGAACACCAGGCCTGCGCGTCTCTGCTCTTTCTTACACGTTCTTCGGTGCCCTCTGCAGCACAGTCTGCACGGGCAAGAGGCAGCGCACTGGGCAGAAGCTGCCAGGGGATGGCAGTGTTGCACTGTGGGTATGAGCAAGAACTGTTTGTGCTATTTTGAGTTTTTCTTACATTTTGAAACCAAAACTCAGAGGAGCTTTGCTCTTGACAAGCAAGGACACAAACAATGGCAAAATCAATGAAAGAGCTGATGGACAAGAGAATCTTGGTGAATTACCCTAGGATGTAGCCTGAGTAAGTGTTCATCCTCCATCAGTTATGTGGTGGAGGGTACAGCTCCCTCATCTAAACTGCAAAATGCAATTTCCCCACCTTTTGAAAAAAACCTCTCGTCAAGTTGCCCTTGAGCAAGGCTCGTAACCCTGAGCAGCTGCAGTGGATGCATCTGTGGGTTCTTTAAGGGGGATTTGATCATGCTGGGGACAATCAAAACTCCCTTGAAGCAGCAACCTTCCCCACTACAGCACACTGCAACAGGGGAGCAACCAATCATAATATATTTCACCTGGAAAGAAGAAGTACTGTTACATATTTTGGTACGTTTGTATCAGTTGATTGTGGTGATAATGTTCAGCCATTCGTGGCTCAAGAGGATAAAAGGGTTGCAGTAACTGAGTATGAGCAGATAAGATTGGTGGCAACTGCTTGTCAATAGTGGCTGATAAAGGTCACACATTATTTAAAGGCACTAAGAAGAAAACGAGGGGGGCCATTAGTGAGCCCACTGCTTTTACACACCCGATATATTCCGCACATATTCCCCACTTTCATCTCTCCTGCCGCCACAGCTCAGCTCAGTGCCCTGATCCTTGTTGTTTTCACCCACTTAAAGCTGATAATGAAATGTATGCACTGGGCGAAGCAGGCGATTAATCAGAGCAGATGTGTATCTAGGTGAGTGCCAGAGCAAGTCTCTGGAGCGCAGCGGCCCGACGGCTCAAGCTCCACGCCGGCTTTTAGCAGGGAAGCCAAGCCCGCGCCTCTCACCCCGTGGCTGTCACCGCCAGCGTACGCACGTGCCAGCCTTCCTTATCACAATTAGCTAGCTGCTGCCGAAATGTCCTCACACTTCAGAAGCGATCACGTCTCATCTCGGCCAACGACAAGGCTGCTGGTGGGCTGTTGTCGTGTTTGCTGGCCCGACAAATCTGTGATGACAATTTACTAGCACAATAAAAGCAGCTTTTGTCCTTAAAGAAATATCACAGTAATCTTCCTGTGATGTTTTACACTGAAATGAGAATATTGTAGTTGTTGCACAGTTTGCCCACAGCCATCAATGCAAATTTTTCCATGGCCTTGTGATATTTTGTGCTTTATGTGATTAAAAAAATAAACTAATTGAGCACCACAATAAAGTAAAATCGGGCAAATAGTCCAAGTACAGAAAAATATGCTGAGATGTCCACTGTTTGCAGATTTAAACCTGCAGGTTTTTGATTAAGAATGTGTTGCTTCACAGTGTTTCTATGTGAGCTTCAGCAGCTTTCTGACTACTGTCTGCAGACGGACAATCAGGACACCCTCAGATCGGCGTGTTGGACAAAGGAAGATTATAAGATTAGATTTTTTTTTTCTGAAATAAATTTAGTTATTATAGATGCCTGGGGCAGCCAATATCAGTGGTTGAGGCTAAAGTGCGAAAAAGTAAAAATGTCCTACAGACGTGACATATATTCTTTAAATGGTCTGATATCATATCGTATTGTCCGTACGGCAACATCGCAGCAATATGTCACCCGTTTATGAGATTCTCAAAATGTCTATATAGTACCACTATAGTATTGCAAGACTTCCAGAATGATGTTAAGAGAAAAATAACACGATGAGGCGAGGACCAATTGCGAGCGAAGTCCACGTTCTCCTGTCAGAATCACACTGCTGATGCTGGGGGGGACCGGGTCCACGAACCGGAAGCCCTCGCCGTGGCCTGTCCCTCACACTTCATCTTCCCCAGTCAAAGACGACTCCTGGCCTGAAGGATCACAAACCACAAGTGGACCGCAGAGTCTCATTTGAGCGACCAGACAATGGCGGGCGAGGCGAGGTGCTGGGGGTAGTAACAGCTGAGCAACAGCTAAATCTACCCAGCACTGTCATTAGTGTCACATTGTGAATCTTCACTGCACCTGCACTAGTCTGTGTGAAGGGGTGGCTTTTGTTTTTCTTGCCCATCCCGACCCCCGTCCCTCCCTCCGTCGCTCGCTGACATAATCTAGAAGTCAAGCGTGCCGCGTTGCTCGTCAACTGGAGAAACACACATTTTTTTCTCATTTCTAAAAAAGGTTGTGTTTGTGGATATGCGGGGAATGAAAATACCATCAAAAATATTATATTATTATTTATAATATTATTTGCCTCAGTTTTGTTTGTTTGAGCAGCTTAAGTTATTTTGCGCTGGGAATAAAGCACGGTTCATCTCATGTCTCCTATCACGTGGCATTAAGTTAATTAAGTTACCGGCAATCTTCTCTTTCCCTTCATTTTCTTCTCTGCAGGCTGTCATTTACTGTCTGCTCATCTGTACCTCTATGAACTCATAATCACTGTCACTGAATTCACACACACACACTGACATATTTGTATCTTTGGAATGCTTATTATTATTATTTAGTAGAATGTGAGTATTTTCACGATGTTAACTCGAAAGCACTGCTCTTACAAACTGGTGTCAACATTTCGACACGCTGAACCTCAAGCTGAACACGCCACAGGTAGTTGATCGTACAATAAACCAACCCGTAGATGTCATCACGACCAGTTGACGTCTTCAGCGCATTTACATCACAGCTCCTGCAACACCGCACATAGCTGGTACGTGATACACCGGCCAAACCACAACACTCGACTCGCCAACAACTGCTCAGTTTGTATCTACATTCACCAGTTCAATGGGAAATAGCCAATAATTATGTTTTTTGATAAGATCAATTAGCATTTTCATATTTGTTTGTTTATTCACATGTTCTGGCTTCAGTGGGAAAGTTATGCTTAGACAACCCCCATCACCAGACAAGAACGTTGCATCAGACCATGCTGCAAAAAGATCCATCTTTCTAACACATAGTGAAACTGAAATGTGGCATGGTTAAAGTTAGATGATGATTGTGGTTACAGCAGGTAAACTATGCCAGGCAGCTAAAAAAACTCAGTTGGGGTAAAGGTGGAACGGGTTAGATGCCTAAATGTCACACTTTGTTAACCAAACCTCAACCTCGTTAGCTTGTACGGGTAAGGTTTTGGAAGGAGCGTTCGTTAATTGTTTAGGTCACTTAGAGGACAGTAGAGCGAGGCGAACACACACGATCACTTTATGAAGTTGTTGCTTTGGACGCGTCAGCAAACCAGCTGCTTATCCAGCAGACACGAAGCAACACTTATTTGGACTATTTGGCGCCTGACGAATGAAGTCCAACATTCGCTCTTTTAGCTCCCGTTTAGTCTGGTTTGATTCAGTGGTCGCTGGCTACTCGCTACGTTTCTTTTCTATCTGCTGTTTGGTGCCAGGCTTGCATTGTTCAGTGGGTTTTTCAGAGCCTTGTCATTACAGTGAAGATGAAACTGCATTTTGAGAGAATTTCTAAGTGCATCAAAGTGTAGCAAACAGAATCACAGTGATTCAGAGTTGGATTCTAGCCCCCATTCAGTCGTAGAGGACTACTTGCCTCCTTCAACGCCTTGATGAGCCCCCGTTAGGCCGACGCAGCCCTCGAACTGCAACAGGTGCAGGAAGACGAGGGAGAGGAATCTCTGTGCTGCTAAAAAGTTGAAAGACGGATGGGTGGACGGCATGATATTATTGGTTGAAATTAATTGGTTCAAGCTTATGTAAGCATACGTAACATTTTGTTTCACAGGGAGAAAACGTGACTGGTTTCTGAAAGAAAGACATTATTTATTGCTAAAGGTGTTCTTGTTGTACAGCACGGAGGTAATCAAACATACATATACGTCGAAATTGCTTTATGTCTTAGTTTTCTTCTGCTGTACATTTAAATACCTTGTCTTTCCGATTACACGAGGGTAAACATTTTGCTTTAGAAGCTGTACTTCAACTAATGTTAGTCGCCATTTTTCAGTTTCCTCGCCAACGAGCTGAAAAGGCCCCAAAACACAAACGTCATAGCTGTCGATGTCAAGAAACCTTTGGCTGTTAAAAGATGAAAGAAGACAACTTAGTCTTCAGGGCTGGGCATACAGATATACAGCTACACAGATGACAATTTTGCAAAATATATTTGCATTTTTCTCAGAATGTTTTCACTTTGACCCCAAGGAAATGCATAAAAAGCAAAGTGAAAGAGCCAAATAACATCAGATACAATCACACTGAGAAATATATGATTCATTCTCTATACTGTATATGCACAGCCTTTTTAACAAAGTGTGAAATCACTGTTGAGGTCTTCAGACTGAAGCCCACGGAGCTTGACATGAAGCAGGACAAGCCGCCCCCTGGGAGATCTGCCACCCAGGGAACTCGTCCACAAGTGGGACTGACCAAGCAGAACCACAGAACAGGTTGGTAAGATTCTCATTCAGTAGTTCTGTTGCTTGCTGTCACCAGAGGTCAGGGTATGGGTCAGGAAACTGGGCACGAAAGAAGACCTTCTTCTGTGAGACCCAGCTGAACCCCACTGTGCCAAGAGGAAAGCCTTGAACCGAGGGGTTGTATTTGCAGGGCTGCCAGGTCGCACGAAAGAAGCTCTCCACCCGTGCACTTAAAGATGCCTTGCAAAAAAAGGCACAGATCTTAATACTTCAAGTGAGGATGATTATCCAACGGGCCTGAGTGATGACCTGCGTGGGCCGTAATTGTGGCCACACGGTCCCAGGAGTGGGCTCACTATCTGGAGTGGAACAGGCTGTAGCTCAGAAGAGGGAGAACTCTGAACGTGGGGTTCTACCTGATCTTAAGAGTCAGGAGGAGAGAGTTGCCCATGTTCTAATGGAAGCAGTCAAGCGTGCTTTGTCTTCCCTCAGGAGAGTACCGTTTGATAGATGACACCAGATGAAAATGGAGACAGAAAAACTGAGAAAAAGTACACCATAACAATCCTGCCATGACCAATCTGGGTTGGGCTGCACGAGCTATTTGGAAATCCATTACTTTTGTCCTTCCTAAGTTCTTAACAACTAACTATCAAAATAGTGATTTACTAAATCTGGTAGCACCATTAAAACGTAGTGCCGCTATAATCGTTATTCTTATAATAATGTAGCAAAAGACAAATGTGTTCGCCTGATGTGAAACATAATGTCAAACTCAGCCTATAAACTGCAAAGTTAGAGGGATGCAGTTAGACCTGCTGGCCGATTTTGTCTTTGGTTTGTTAAAAACAAATTAGGACCTGTGGCGGCTCCAGGTGGGGGCCAGTGGTGCCAATGCCCCTGTTACAACAAACCAGGACCCCTTGTGGAGCCCCTAAAAGCCACTTTTCAGGCAGGACCCCATCGCTACACAAATTGAGATTTTAATAAGAAACTATTAAACGATTGTCTTCAAATAACAGACCCTTATTTAGTCAAGTCCCAGGTTTTCACAGTTTTCTCAAGTGAGCGTAACGGCTAGTAAACGTCAGCCAGTGTGTGATGTCATATGCAATACTAAGCCTTATCGGTCAGACCCGGTCACTGTCACGTGAACTGGGAAGAGAGTTGGCGGCAGAAGAAGAAGTGTGCTGTGGAGTCAGTCGTGCCCTGGCCTCATAGCCAACAGCAGAAAGTTAGTAACAGCTTGCAAATGATACAACTAGCTTGTTGTCCAGTGTTGCTGATGATAGAAGCTGTGGTGTCTCTGTAAAACCTAATTAGCTAGCAGCGATGGAGTTCTGTCAACAGACAAACAAAATGACCATCACAGCGACACATGCAGAGAGAAAGGAGAACGGACTTTGACCTGAAGTGACGTGAGTCACGTACACCCGCTCTGTGCCATCTGTCTGTCCGTGGTTTGAGTGTCGCTGATTTCTTTCCCGGTGGTTAAATGTGTCTCTGTGGCCATCTGTGTGTGCTTAACTGCTTAACGAGAACCCGGCAAGGAAGTCGCATTATGTGCTGCAGGTTGTTTGCCTGGACGCCGACGCTGTCTACATGAGCACAATTGCAGCGACAGACCCTGCAGGGCTTTGAGTCCTTTGGATTTTCTCCAACGTTGCATTTATTGGCTGTTCAGTCACCTGTTGACTCGCTGCTTGTTGCATGTGCGTTCGGCACATACTAGAATGCTGCAGGCCTCGTGGGCTAACATGAGAGTGTGTAAGTCACGCATTTGATACTTTTTGGTGTGAACATCCAAAAGGTTAATCAATGCCAGTGTTTCTGAACTTCTCCGCTGCTAAATGAGTGCTTAGTCTTAGAGTTATGTTCACTGCCCCCTCCTGAAAACAACAAAACAGCTGGCCCCTGTGGTTTGAAAGGACCAGAACTGTTTAGGACCTCACGCAGTAATCAAAGCAAAAGTTAATTCCTTCGTTTGACCTTGAACATGGCGATGCTGAGTCACAGTTTACACAGCACCAGACATATTTGACTACTGGGTAAATGAGAGAACCAGCCAAAGCATCTCGTCCTAACAAACAGAACAGAAGAAAGTTGCGAGCCTTGTGGAACATGCGTCAGCCCATTCAATTAAAGTGCAGTGCAATAACGAAACTCCATGACATTTATTTGGTGGTAAACATCGCGGACAGTACCTGCTAAACATCAGCATGTTAGTATCTGCAACATATCTTTAAGTTGTGAAGATACTGTAATATCCTGCGGTGCAATCACACAGGTAGAACGTACAGTAGCTGCAGTTCAATGCTTCACGTAACTGATGTTACTCCGTGCCTGACCTTGAATCATTTATTCAACAGAATCCCATCCCCCTTCATTACTGCTTGGGATGTGTAGGAACGCGGTGCATTGGCTGTTCACGTACATGGAATTCCCCCAAAGTTACATTCAGCGGGAGCCTTTGGATGAAGATGGTGCCAACAGTCATTCCCGATACAGAAGATCTGCCGCACTGAGTTGTACAAGGTGATGTGAGAGAGCTTCCTCCTGTGAGCGAGCATGTGTGTAAGTGATGCCCTACATAACCGCACCCCTCACCTTTTCTGTCACTTTACAGGACAGGCTTTCCTGCAAGGCCCTGTTTAACAGTGAAAGGCGCACACAATCCTATTTGAAGCCTGCTCTGTGGATTTAGCCACTTTTTAAATTCAAATCATTCACACCACAGTGTCAGGACGGGGGGGGGGGGGGGCTTAATATAAAAACCAAAACCCATTAGAGATGGACCCCAGGAAAATTAGGGGTTTGCACTTCTTCGCCGTACGGTGTGAAGAGAGAACGCTT
>JAVQJF010071491.1:0-20973 GCA_036023855.1 Gadopsis marmoratus
ATATATATATATGTGTGTGTGTGTGTATGTATATATTAGAAATGTTTCGACATCCTATCTTGAGAAATGACGACTTAATCCTTGAAACTATTCTGTAATATTTCATTAAATTATGACTTGGCTCTCGTTGCATCCTTTTTCTTCAGGTTTGAGTTTATTCAACTTTATTCTGTTTTTGTGGCTCTAAAACCCGTCACATTCATTTAAACAGAAAGAATATGTTACAGTTAATTCAGTTTGTACATCAGAACCTGATGACTAAAAAGATCAAAGTCACTTATTGATCCTCACTGAAGAACAGAAAGACAGTTTCTGCTTTTTAAAGGAAGGCAGGTTGTGATTTGGAACATTTCTTAGTTTTCATGTATGTGATGTTTATCAGCTGGTCAGCCCTGTTTTCTCTGGCTGCAGGTGAAGCTGCAGTGGGTTTGGCTGATGTTGGAGGTGATGTAGCAGAGGACTTCCTCCCTTTAGACGACAACAATATGGACCAGGACCCAGACCAAGACCAGGACCTGGAGGAGCGCGTGGACAGACACCAGGTGTTTTGTTTTGTTCTTGTCGAATGTCTGCATGAAAAAATGATTGATTGATCTCTCAGTCTCTGAACTGGACTTTTAAAACCTGTCAGGCTCAGAGTGACAGCAGGACGATCCGAGAGAGACGGCAGGTCGGAGACGACGGTCTGAGGAGGAAGGAGGAGACGCCTGCTGTACGTCCTTTAACCTGCGATGTTTAATACTCTGACTTTATTCTTGGAATTATATTATTATTTTCTTAAAGCATCATGTGGCAACATGTGAGGGTGGAGGAACCATGAATCAGCTTGTTGTTCATGTAGTTTGTTGTTTCAGGTGAATGTGTGGACGCTCCACGATCCGTACGCTGTGGTCGGGGAGGACAAACCCTTTAAATCAGGTGACCTAACGGACTCTCAGGTTATAGACCATCCAGTTGTTCTGATCGCTGACAGTTTCTTTCCTTTTCAGGAAAATGCTACAAGGTCCCTGAAGGTCTGGATGACGGCGGGAAGAGGAAACGAAAGCGAGCTGCTTCCCTTCAGGACTTCAGGAGCTGGTTCAGAGGAACCTGTAAGGAACTGGATGTGTTTTATCTGTCCAACAGGTTTCTATTGTTTAACCAGTTTCATTCTTTTTGTTGCAGTTGATCCTCCGGAGCACAAGTTAAAACATGGACCCACGTTTACAGGTAACATGTCAGTTCAACGAGCTTTCCATTAGAACCAAACCTCACTAACAAAGATGCATATTTTTCACTGAAATGAAATTAAAAACGTGACTTCATGCAAGAAAGGCCAAAAGTTATTATTATTACTTTTGGGGCTCTTCACATAAACAGTTGAGGAAATAAAACTAGTAGAAAAAAGTGACACCGAGTCACTTTCAGCCTGCAGTGATTGAAGCTGACTCATAAACAGATCAAATGTTATTTTATTATTTGTGTGAAAAAAACAACTGCGACTTCTTTTTCCTTCAGACCTGAACTACATTTATTTGAGCACAATGAAAGACAAACTGCAGACTCGAAAGAGGATCTACAGGAGAGCGGTAAGAGTGCGTGTTTAGACTTGGGTTATTTTATGGTGGTGAACTACGACTCCCAGGGTGCATTTCACTAGCAAACAGCCAATCACAGACCTTCACACTCTGATTTTACAACCTGCAGCTGAATCGAGTCACATCTCATATCGGAGTTGCACTGTTTCGCTCTAATTGGCTCCTCTGGCCGCCTCTTCTCCATTGCCATGGCGACAGAGGCTCATGGGTATTGTAGTGTTGTAGTGCAAATAGTTGTT
Organism: Gadopsis marmoratus; assembly: GCA_036023855.1. Taxonomy (NCBI): domain Eukaryota; kingdom Metazoa; phylum Chordata; class Actinopteri; order Centrarchiformes; family Percichthyidae; genus Gadopsis; species Gadopsis marmoratus. The sequence goes on from JAVQJF010071491.1 coordinate 1,817, forward strand.
ATAGTCTTATTGGTGCACTTACAGCCACCTCCTGCTCTGTCCGGACAGCGGAACAGACAATAGACTTAATATCGACATCCATCACATCATGAAGCATCATCAACATAGTAGTGAAGTGGGAGGAGCTCAGGACTCTCCAGGATGATCTAACATCACAGTTTTTAAGTGCAGGATGTCGATATTGAGTCTGTCTGTTCCGCTCTCCGGGGCAGGAGGTGGCGGTAGTGCACCAATAAGCTGGATGCCAACTGCCGTAAAACTAGAAGAAGAAGCAGAATGATGTCATGATGCTTAATGATGCGGTGTGTGTGATGTCACTCAGGGTGTGGTTGTCTCTGATGAGGAATTGAGGCGGACCTTCCTGGAGGCGGAGCCACTTCAGCAGGGGGAGGAGCCTGTGGACAGATTCAGACACTCCGATCTGTTGGGTAAGAACTGCTCCAGCTCTACTCCAATAATAATAATAATAATAATTGGACCCTAAGGTCGTTTAATGGTCAATCATGAAACACACACATACAATCGCGTTCCACGTTGAAATGTATCCTCTGCTTTTGACCCATCCGGCCATCCTTCTTCTGAGGGGAGCTGGAGCAGCTCTGTGGGGACCAGGTCCAGTGCACATCCCTGTCCTGTCCTGGTCAGGGACAGGTCACTGCTAACACTTCAAACCACATCTGGTTCAGTTTTTACACTGACAGTCATCCTTTCAGCAGGTTCACTTGTGTAGCCTCTCCTGGTTATGAGATATCATGAAGGGAACGGTCGTGGGTGAAGAGAGGAAATGAGATGAGGGAACAGGAAGTGAAGCTCAGTTGTTGCTGATAATGTGAACATAAAAGTCTGATTAGTTTATTGAACTGTAAAATCATCTTTAAAAGGTGGAGATGACGACAACTCGGACAACGAACACGAAGCGTTTCCTGATGACGTTCCAGCAGAGTTTGTTGGAGCAGACTTCTTATCGCCAGGTGACAACACACCTCACTCAAACCAGACACAGACGGAGGTGGAGGCGTGGAGGTGGAGGCGGAGGCGTGTGGAGGCGTGCCGCAGCATCAGGAACCCAACAATGATCCACTTTATGTTTTGTGTTTCAGACGGTCAGAGAGACGAGCTGAGTTATGAAGAGCTGGTGAAGCTGCGTGTAGTAAGTGATCTGTGTCAGTGGGGGGGGCTACACTTAAACATGTCACAACCCTTTCACAGGCTGCTGAGGTTACTGAAGGGCTGCACACTTTGTAGAGAAAATGGGATGTCTGCTGCCACCTTGTGGTTGAGGGTGTGATGCTGCGCTCTCTCTCGTATTGAAGAGGATCGAAGTGACCCATCAGCAACTCTAGACAGCGTCCAACATTTTTAATCTACATTTTATCGCAGATTATACATTTTACTCACTAACCATCATATTCATCTTGCTCATTCAAAAAATATATATTTCAAATGATTTTTTTTTAAGTCTTATTCAGTGAAGGTTTAGGATGTGGGGCGGCGCCCTAGCGCCCTCTATTGGCCAGCCGCCACTGGTCTACTCTGATACAGAATTAAAGATGGCTGCCTGCAGGATCAGCTGATCATGTTAATTATTTGAGTCATTTAATCTGGTTGAACCTGGTCATCATCAAGATCAGCGTGTTGCTGTTTCTTGTAGACGTTTTATCTTGAAATGTTTACTGTAAAGATTTAATTCATTAAATGATTAACAATGAAATGATTAAGTTACAAAAGCGTCCCTCAGAATCACGCTGCTTTTTTGTCAAATGTTTTCAATAATAACAAAACCCTGACGACACCATGAAAAGTATGAATGAATGTTTGATCAGTAACAGCTGTGTGATGCGTTCAGGAGCAGCTGGTGGTGAACAGTCAGGGCTACACTCAGGAGAGTGCGCTGTCTCGGAGGGTTAAAGACTGGGAGGACCAGATCCGCCCTCAGCTGGAGCTGCAGGTACAACTCTGAGCCCGATGACGATGACGACGATGGCCGATCCATCGTCTCGCGTAATAAAAACCCGGTGTGTCTGTTGCCTGGTGTTTCAGGAGGAGCGCGCGGTGTTCGACATCCACGAGTACAGCGACCGGATAGTCGGAGCGCTGACCGCCGTCGGCGTCCGGCGGTCTTTGTCCTCCATCGTCGCTGGTTTGGAAAACTTCGAAGCCTGCAAATACCTGCTGGCTTCACTGCAGCTGGTAAATCCAAACACTCCTACAGTTAATACATTCACAGGCTGCGTTCATGTCCACTAAGTGTGTCTCTCTGTCTCTCAGGCCAATGACCTGACTGTGGAGGTGGACAGTGTTGCAGGTCTGCAGGACAGCGTGGACTCGATGGGACTGACGCTGCTCAGCACTCAGAGAGCGACGGACAGATTCAAAACTCTGACGGTCTTGAACACATGAGCTGCCTTTAGTCACAGCAAAGATTTTAAAGTAATAAAACGTGTCTCCGATAAAAATGACAACAAAAATTATGTTTTGTCCTCCAACAATTTGTTAAATGTGAATATTTGTAATAAACGCATTGAAAGAGGCTCGATGTTCAAGTCTCTGTTGCTGCACAGACGACTTTCCCAAAACAGCTGATCACAGATAATTTCTACTGCAGGAGCTTCACCAAACATCTGTAGTGATTTTAGAAGCGTTGCTTTAACACCAGTCTGTATCAGGAGACACCAGCTGATAAAAACGCTTTCATTTCGTACTTAAACCAAAAACACGTACATCCAGAGAGTCACTCTTCGTGTTAAACTTGATTTAATGTGCAGAAACATGTTTGAGGGCTGTGTGTTGAGATTATCTGCAGATATCAGTTGTTTCCATTATTGATTCATTTGAACGAACAGCTCGAGGTCACTGGGACACAACTGATGCTGCACAAACTCACGTTTTGACCTTTATGCTTAAAAATGATTTCAACAATGAACCGATTATCAAGAGTTGCCAATAAGTGTTCTGCCGATCGATGACTTCATCAGATAATTAGTGTCACTAGTGTGACTTGTTTCTTATATTTAAGGCTCTGTGTGAATGATTGACAGCTGTATTAAACAGGTCGGACAGTGAAGCCGCTGTGTTTCAGCTGCACTTTAAACCTCCAGTGTGCAGGCTGTTTCTAGCTTTAGGGGCTCAACACAAAATGTTTTAGGGGTCCATATTTTGTGAAATATATATAAATATAAAATGGCTCTTGGGGGCCCCCTGGTGGCTTCAGGTGCAGCCTCATGTAGCAGGAACCGGCCCTGCAGCGTTTGTTCCTTCAGAGTTTGGTGTAGTTGTGGATGTGGTTCCTGACGCTCTCCGTGATCTGCTCCTGGCCTTTCATCCTGTTGTAGTAGTCCAGAAACAGCCCATCAGGACTGACCAGGTAGATCAGGATGGTGTGATCCACGATGTAGTCTCCGTCCTCGTCTTTGGGTCCGGGGCTGGCGTACACTCTGTAGTCCCGCCCCGCCTCTTTCACCTCCTCTGGAGTTCCTGTCAGTGCGATCAGACGGGGGTGGAAGTCTTTGACGTAGCGGGCCAGTGCCGGCACATCATCCCTCTCCGGGTCCACGGTGATGAACACGGGCTGGACGGGCGACAGCGAGGCGTCCCGGTCCAGAGCCAACACCACGGCGCTCAGCTTGTCCAACTCGTCGGGACAGATGTCGGGACAGTGCGTGAAGCCGAAGTACAGCAGCACCCATCTGCCCAGGAAGTCTGTCTTGGTCCTGCGCTGTCCCCGGTGGTCCAGGAGGCTGAAGTTGCCCTGACCCAGAGCCACCTGCTTCAGCTGCTCCACACGCTGCTGCCGCAACTTCTGCTGCTTCTCCACGTGAACGAACCACCACACAGCCAGCAGACCGCCGCCGAACAGCAGCGTCACCGCCAGGCGAGTCCTCAGCTTCAGCTTAGCAGAACCAGCGGACGGGTTCTGGTTCTGACCTGGAGACAGGAAACACCTCTGAGTCTGCAGAGGAAGACCATGAGGATGAAGAAGAAGTCTGACAGGCCGACTCTCTGAGGTCAGCGAGGACATCTTCTGGACGCGAGGAAGACCTCTCAGGAGTGTTCCTCCGCCACGCAGATCTCCCACAATGCACCTGAACACCAACATCTCCAAACACCCTCCTGCAACACAAACACAGGACGTGCTCACATCCAGGAAAAGTACCAATATCACACTGTAAAACATTATCAGACGAGTACTGCAGTGTTAAAGTATGTTGCTGCTGATCAAAGCTTATTATTATACTGTTTTGTAGTTTCATCAATAATAATGCATCATATTGATACAGAACATGTGTTATATGTTAAACCTTTGTAAGTAACTATGTAACTTACAGCTGTGCGTTGCAGTAAAAGTACAGCATTGCCCTCTGAATGTAGTGTGTTATAACAAGCAGAAAATGGAAATAAAGTACCTCAAATTAATATTTAAGTACAGTTCTTGTTACCGCCAGCAGCGGCAGCACTGAGGCGTCCGCCAGGATGAAGTATTCTTCGCCATCTTGGATTTTACACTGGTTGTAATGAATGTAATGAAATTCACGTGCTTCATGGTAATAACTCGTGTTTCGGTTACTTTAAAGCCGCCTGACATATTCGTGAATCCCCCTGAACTGTTGCTGGGAGGTTCACCTGTCCCCAGGTATGTTTATCTCGTTATTATTCATACGACAGGTTAAGCTGTTTAACACTGAGCATCAGTAACGACCGTTTCCCTCGTCTAGCCGAACAGGACCGCGACACGTAGCCTGGCCGTTCTTCAGCTGTCTGCTAGCGGACAGGACTGTTTCGAATTATAACATGAACAATGAAAGCGCGGTTTATTGTCTTGTGGCGGACACAACTAAACGTTAGCCAATCCAGCTTTAGCATAGGAGCTAAACCGCACAGAAACCCTGCCGCTGCTAACGTTAGCTGACCGGGACATTAGCATACCACGCTAACGGGTTAGCCGACCGCTTTCTTAGCAAACAAACGCGTGAAGCGGACAAACTGACCTTCAGTCTCCAAACAGCGAACCTCAGAACCGAACCGAGCCACCGTTAGCTGCCGTTAGCTGCTCTGAGCTGCTGTTAGCTGGTTCTGCTGTAGCGATACGACATGAGAGGAAACGGCGGCTAAAGAAGACAAATGAAACTAACAATTGACAGAAACGTACATTTACAGAATTCAGTCTTCGGCTCAAATCGGCAGATTCGTGCACATCCTGACCGGAGCTGCAGGGCTGAAACTCGCCACAGGGTGGCGCCCTGATGTATATGTTGCACACTTGGACATAAAAGGGACGTCCAGGCGTGCATAGGTTTATAATCAGCGTTACTGCACACTACACGCTGTCTAGCGTGACTGAATGACGCATGCGCCCCCTAGTGTCTTGCCCAAAGGACCCCACAGCTGCCCAAAGGACCCCACAGCTGCCCAAAGTGCCTGAGTGAGTTTTACCCACTGGCACCATAAAATAACCTCCTGGAATATTGTGGTAACCATTGCAAATGACATCAGATTAAACTCAACATCATAAATGAACAGAACAAAACAATACATGAGGGGGGGCATTCATATGTCCAACATTACTGTGGGTCCCACATATAAAATATCTTTGTATATTTGTTCCTACAAAGTCATATAATGCTGATCATAATTTCTGTATCTTTACTTTTATACCATTAAATCTTATTGGCACATGTTGTTGTTTGTGCAGGTTATTATTGTAATGATTATCGTCTGTTTTTATGTTTTCTTACATGTGTTAAAGTCAGGAAGGATGTCGGACCGTAATGTCTATCGTGACTTGTTTTATCACATCGTGTCGTACCTCAATGTTTATCACGTCTTATTGTAACTTATTTTTCATTCTTGGTGTAATTATTGCAGCATACGTTTGTATCGTACCTCTTCTTTAATTGCCTGTAGAAACCTCTGTTCCAGCTGTGACCCTGACTCAGCGGGAGGCTGAGTTGGAGCCTCTTCAGTGCTCTCTGTCGGCCTGTTGAAGCTCTTGTATAACGGGCTGCAGTGCTGCTCTGCTCGCCAACAGCTGAAGTATCGGTCTGCTTGTTTCAGCTCCAGGTTAAATAACGGAGGACTTTCAGTGAAGCCCTCGGTGTCAGACGGCACCTGTAACAGGCCGGCTGTGTTTATATCACACACATTTAATGCCAAGTGTGAGAATAAACCCTGCAGCTCAAAGTGGTGCGGCGACAGCTGATAACGTAACCTGGCTGTCACTTTAAACTCCCCGACTCGGACTCCACAGAACCACGACCACATGACGGCACGAAACGCACAAATCACCAGATCAGGAGGTCAAACAAGTGTTCACCTTCTAACTTGTGTTCATGAATCTGTTTCCAAATCAAACTGCAGCTCATTCAGATCCACTGCAGCAGCTTTACAACCAAAAACCTTAAAATAAAGAAATGGATTCAGTATTAAATGAAAAGTGAAGCTCCTGCTTCCTGCGTTTCCTCATCACGTATGTTATCCAGCCTGGATCTGTGTTGCCTAGCAACCACTCAGAAGTGACAGGGTCTGAGTGTTTGCTGCGTTTCCATTTTTACGCTGGGGGGGGGGCTGTTATCTGGTTTGAAATCACCTGCAGCACGACACACCATTCCTGCTGCCGACCAATCGCAGCGAAGGATTTCAGCGCGTTTTTACATTCCACCCTGAATACAGCAGCCAATAAATATAATGTGTGTGTGTGTATATATATCTCATCCCTTAATCATGAACGTAAGAACAGCCTCTGCTGAGGATCAAACAAAAGTCAACTTTATTGTCCAAAGAAGGAAACTCATTAATTAATTAAGGTAAAAATCAAAAGACAGAAGCAGTTTAAAAGTACACAAAATGACAATTGATGAAAGGATTGATACAAAATAAGCTAGCTGCTGGGATTGTACGGAGGCCCTCTGTGGTCTCCTTGATTTCATTCAGGTTTCTGTCGGTTAGATTTCACTTTGTTTTGTATAATTTCATGTAAACCTGAAGGATGTTTGATTGTAACAGATAATCGGCAGATTACTCGTTAATGAAAATAATGATTAGATAGTGAGTGAGTCCTCAGAGCTGTCCTGTCAGGAAACAGTTAATGTATCATGTCACAGGTTCACTGTGTTCATGACATGGCCCTGTCTGTCTCTCTCTCCCACTCTGCCTGCCTGTCTCTCCCTGTCTGCCTGTCTGTCTCTGCCTCTCTGCCTGTCTGTCTGTCTCTGCCTGTCTCTGCCTGTCTGTCTCTCCCTCTCTGCCTGTCTGTCCTCTCTGCCTGCCTGTCTCTCCCTGTCTGTCTCTGCCTCTCTGCCTGTCTGCCTGTCTGCCTGTCTCTCCCTGCCTGTCTCTCCCTGCCTGTCTCTGCCTGTCTGTCTCTCCCTCTCTGCCTGCCTGTCTCTCCCTGTCCGTCTCTGCCTGTCTGTCTCTGCCTGTCTGTGACGTCGCTCTCTGCATCACGCTGAGAGGAGCTGATGCTGAGGAGGAAATCTAGGACACCAGGAGGAGGAGGAGGTCTGCAGTTAACACTCTGGAACGTTACAGAGACGAAGCAGCCGAGCAGCTCGACATCAGGTATTGATTGTGTGAAAGATTTGTGTTAAATATCTGCAGTGAGACGACGGAGAGAAAACAAAGGAAGGTCATTCAGAGAACCTGCTCACGTCTGCTACTGTGTACAAGTACACACCTGAGGTATTTGTACTTGAGTATTTCCATTTCATGCTGCTTTCTATGGTTTGTTATTACAGAAGAATTTAGCAGCAGAATATAAAGTGATTTAAAAGTAGCTTCACCTTCACAGCTGCAATATTAAAGTGAACACATTAATAATCCAATAAATATTATTCTGCATGACCTGTGTGTATATATATATATATATGAACACACAACTGTTACTTAAAATAGTTAAGTTAAATCTTACAGAGAAATACAGTATTACTTTTACTAAAGTAAAACATGTAGTACTTCTGCTTGGATTAAAGGAGTAGTTCAGCATTTCTGTGTGTTTATGCCATGTTCATGTCACGTGGGAGATTCCAGTTTCTATTGGTTAGCCTAGCTTAGCATAAAGACTGGAAGCGGGGGGAAACGGCTAGCCTAGCTCTGTGTTGGTGAACCACTGTATTCTGAGCTACAACTAGCCTGTGGACATTCAATATTGGAGAGGAAACTATGACTCCCAGGATGCATTTCACCAACAACCAATCAGCTTCACATTAACAGCCAGCTGAAGCTGAAAGATTTCTGTTTGCAGTCCGCAGCTTTACTGTTAGATTCTGGCTCTGTCTCCATGGCAACAGCAGCCAACAACTATGGGTGTGGTAGTATTTGATTTAAAACCCCAAATCATAATAAACTGCGTTTTCATTCAGCCCAGAGTGAATCTGCTGTATCAGTATCGGTGGAGCTGTCGCAGTTGTCTGACCCCCTCCGCCTGCCTCCAGGAGGATGGAGCGGCTGCAGCGGCTCCGCCTTCCCAGAGCGTGACGAGCCTTCCTGGGCTGCGTGTGCCTCGTCCTCCCCCCTCCTCGGCTCTCTGTGCAGCAGCGTCTCTCCTCCATCAGCTGGCAACATGGACGGCCTCCGCCTGCCGCCCGTCATAGAGGAGGTCCTGGATCCATCCGGTCAGTCTGTTTACCTGCAGTCTCATGTTTTATTGAGTGTTCTGCTGCTGTGGTCTGTGACGCAACGTAAAGATCTTTAATCTGAATAATATATATATTATAAGATATAATACTATAAAGCTCCTGCTAATGAGACGCATCACTTCCTGCTTATGTCTCACAATAAAAGCCCTTTAAGGGGACACATTTCAGTCGCACTACATCTGTACCAGTGGTTCCCAAACGTTGTTTGCAGCGCCCCCTTTTGGAGATACAATTTTATCCCCCCTCTTCAACTTACTGAAAAACTAGGCTAATGGTCACTTTTAGAGTTAAAAAATGACTCCGTATCAACATTCATGGCTTTCGACAGGTTTTCTCAAAACTGTCTCTCTGCACAAAAATGGCAAGTTGCCAAGTCCCTGAGAATAACTGCAAACCTCAACTTTTCATTTAATTTTGTTCACTTTGTAGGAGGCCGTTGGATGACTGATGCTGCTTTGGTAAAGTGACTCTGTCCTGCACGACAGTCGACGGGTTTCTCTGTGTTCGGGATGTGAAGTTGTTCAGCTTCATACTGTCAGAGGCCAGCATTTTCAGATACCTCTCTTCATGACCCACATTGTTGTCGTGACGACAAGGGCAAGATGGGCCTCGTCATATTTTCTCGTCTTTGCTTTGGTCGCCTTGTGGCGTTTGATGTTGATTTGTCAACGGCTTTGCGTTTACTTGGTGGTCCTGTCACAAACGTGTCCATGCTAGCAGTGAAAGATTGTTTGTGCATTGTTTGCATTTAAGGGCCCTCTGTGGTGTTTTTTTTTTTTTTTAAGGTGGTCGGTTGTAAAATTAGCGCCATCTGCTGGACATAACTTTACACTGGAAACAGTGTTCACAGTAGCCCCCCCCCCCATAAGGCCAGGCCCCCTGCAACTATTTTGATAATTGATTAATAACCAGTCACCTGTTTCGTGTTGGACATGGCAACCAAGGTGCATCTTCCTGACAGCCGAGTCATCAGTCCTGCTCTGCTGTGATTGGACACGTGGAGAATGGACAGAAAATAATAGTAATGGTGCAGGTGGTGAGATAAAATGTGATCTTAATCTATTTTTTTTTTTCACTCATGGTGATTCTGAACTTGAAAACGTTTGAAAAAGAAGTTGTCAGGAGGAAGGTGATGATGATGGTACAGTGATTATTGCATCATCTCTTTATTGGCTGCCTGCCAGGAGACCCAACCAATCAATAAGCTGAAAACCTCCACACTGATGTCACTAATCAATACATGCTGTTCGGTCTCATTGATCTGTCCTTTTCATACACAGCTGTGCTTCTGGGCTGAAATCCAGAAATCACTTTTACACGTGTGTCAACAACAGGGCTCATCGTGTGATCAGACAAACACATTCAAAATCTTCACCTTAACAGTTGATTGTGTGACATTTCCAGCTCGTCATCTTCACCAAAGTTTGGAAATTGTTTGTAGCCTGACTCTTTCTGCAGCAGAGAAATTAAACATTAAAGTAAAAGCTGAATAAAGTTCATCCACAAACTTTTGAAGTCTGTTTAGAATCACAGAAAGTGAAATAATAACGGCTTCATAAATGTTCTCTTCGTTATAAATGTCTCTGATCAGTTGTTTTATTTTTAAAGATATTAAAACACATTTTAGTTTTGTAAAGATTAAAAATGTTAAAACCTTTTCTTCACGTAGTTTCCCCTTCATCGCCACCAGATGGAGACAGAGTGTCTGATTGGAATCATTATTGATCAGGACTTTACCAACATTCAGTGGATCATTGGCCTTTACTGAGCGTTGCTGTGTCCTGCAGTGCAGAGTGATGCTAGGGTCCATGCTCATCGGTTAGCAGTTTAGCAGCATAGCATTCTTCCTGTTGATAGCAGATGGAGTCCGTGCTAATATGTTAGCATACAGTAATGGTGCAGCACCGAGCAGCTGCAGAATAATCTTTCATATTTTACATCCTGATCATAAAAGTGAAATGTGAAACCGTTTTGCAGCTTAACGTGCATTTCATGGTGGAGCTCTTCTCTCTGTTTGAAGACGAGCTGTGTGAGCTGAAGGTGGAGAAGCCGACCATGTTGGCAGAAACTCTGACGGCCAAAGAGAGGGAGTCCCTGGAGGAGAAGGAGGAGACGGTGGGAGACGGCGAGAAAGGCCAGCACGAGGAAGAGAAGGAGGTGGAGGAGGAGCCAGGAGGAGGAGAGATGGATGAAGAAGAGGACCTGGTGTCGCTGAGAGCTCAGGTGTTTCAGCTGCTGCTGGAGCTGGAAGAGACCAGAGAGGTTTCCCAACGACACGAGGAGAGTTTCCTGGAGCTGCAGGGTCAGAAACGTTTTATCTCAAACTTTCTGCATGAAGTCTGTTCTTTAGTTGTAGCTGGAATTAGTCAGACAGAATAAATCCATGAAACACAGATGTCGGGTCGCCCAGAGAAGATTCTTCAGCCTCCTCTGCTTCTTCCTCTCTGATCTCAGGTCTGCTAGATGATGAGCGACTGGCGAGTGCTCATCAGGCCGAGACTTTCACCAGACAGATCCAGAGACTGCAAGGTGCACATTCACTATCCACCTGTCATCGCTGTTCAGACTGTAACTGCTCACTTTCCAGTGTTTGTCCCAACATGTTTCCACCTTTCTTAAATGTGCACACTTTCCTAAACGCCCTGTCTTTATGAACGATGTGCTCACGGCTCAGATTGTGTCAGAAACATCTTTACTTTCCTAAAAGTATGCCAACCTTTGATCTCCTCCTGCAGCTCAACTCCGGTCGGTCCAGGAGGAGATGGACAGCCTGGAGGAGGAGAAGGAGAGCGAGTTGGAGGAGGTGCAGGAGGAGCTCCGTTCGGCTCAGGAGGAGGTGCTGATGCTGCAGCAGGCGGCGGAGGAGGCGGCAGCGGAGAGGGAGAACGACATCGCCTCCCTGCAGGAGGAGCTGTGCCGGCTGCGGGCCGAGCTGCAGCGCCTCCACGTCACGGCGCAGGAGTACGAGCTGGAGATCACCACGCTGAGGGCCGAGATCCGCATGAAGAGCCAGAACACAGACTCGCACGGTAACTCGGCCCCAGACCAGGTGCTCCCACCTGCAGGTCTCACCCGGTTTGTGTAGAAAAGATCCCAGCTGTCGGTTTGATTACAGCAGGTGTAGATTTCCATTTCAAAGTGTATTTTAACCATGAAAAATTATGTTTAGCATCTGTCCTATACTGTTGAATAATTCCAAAACTGGAACCATAGACTCTGTTTGGTTAATTAATGTCCCAGTTTCAGGCTCTAACAGTATCTGAGTGTGAAAAAGACAGGAAGTAGTTTGTCAGGTTTAGTCAGCGCTGATGGTTACCTTCTGTGGTTGCAACGTAGCCGTTCTGTGGGATCAGGACCGACTTTCACTGAGTGGGACTCTCAGATGATAAGTGAAGCTGATCAGCATCTTGGTTCAGAACCAGGACCTTCGCTATCTGGATCAATCAGAAGAGGACTCGACTGTTCAACTGAACCTTTGCATTTTAGTTACTTTCAGATATTGAAAGCAAAATGTAACAGATTCAATGAGATCTGACTCTGGATTCAGACTCAATAAAACTCACTCAAACTCAGTCTCTGTCTGTGCCCCCTCCTGTGGACTCACAGGTTTATCAGCTGTTTCTCGCCTGTGTGAAAGACGAGAGCGTTCCTGTTGCTGATGTGCTGTGAAACTGTGTGTTCAGGTGATGTTGGTCAGGTGAAGGAGGAGTTGGTCTCTCTGACAGATGAACATCAGACTCTGACCAGCGACAACAAAGAGCTGAGCAGCAAAGTGGAGCAGCTGCAGCAGCAACGAGACGTGTGAGTGGTCCAACCTGCTGTCAATCAATCTGCGGCTATTTCAATGTCCATAGATAACCGAGTGTGTGAACGTCCTCCTGACCACCTGTCCTCTCCTGGCTGCTGTGTCCTCCCGATAAACAGGTGTGATGATGCGTACCTGGCAGTCAGAGTGGAGGGTGACTATAAGCATGATCTGGACGACCAGGTGAAGGCTGACTCTTACATCAGCCTGTCTCAGTCTGGTCCTGAACACCAGGACCGACCCCCGGAGGATCTGGACTCCTCGTCGGTCCAGGAGAAGGTCTGCAACTCAGAGCTCAACGTCCTGATGGTCCAACTGAGACGAGCTGAGGAGGCGGCTCACCAAGTCCAGAGAGAGGTAATGGCAGCATCTGTTGTCCTGGTCTATCAGTTACCGGTTCATCGGTGAAGCTTTGACCTCGTCTTCCTGTCTGTCAGTGTGATGGTTTGAAGGGTGAGCTGGTGGACCTGCAGCAGCTGTACAACAGCAGCCAGCGGGAGCGAGTGGCGCTCGAGCAGGAGCTGCAGCGCTGCAAGGCCGAGCTACAGAAACTGGGCAGGAAGTCACAGGTGAGAGGCCAAAGGTCAACGGCTCAGGTGCTTTGGTAAATGGGGGGGGAGCATTTAGTTCAAGCCTTGTATATGTGATTCCTGACTTTAGTACAGCTGAATCTCTCACCTCATGCCTGGAAATGTATTTTGCTGTTTGGGTTGGTTCATCAGGGTGTCAGCTATATGCAGTGTAGGGTTACAAACATCAGGACTACAATGTAAAAGTCCGACATTCCTCAAGATAAAGGATCACGGGAATAAATAACAATAATAAAAAAATCAAGGTAAGTGCGAATCAGAATAACATCAAATCACACTAAAACCTGTGTGACGATATTCTTCAGATCCATGAGTCTGTCCGTCTGTATGCATGCAGGTCGATAACCGAATCGCTCTCTGGATGCCTCATCTGTCAGCTTGCTTTGTGGTCTGCAGCTCTGGTCATGCTGCTGGTCTCTGAGCGTTTTGAGCTGCTTCTTAACATCTGACGCCGCTGGGCAGTTTGTTTTCGTCAAAGCAGTCATCTGTCTGTTTGTACTCCTGCGTGACGCCTTCAGGAAGGGTCTAGGTCAGAGGTCGGTTCATTAGTCGAATGAGAAGAAAGCAGTGAAGCGTACCAGTCCAGGTGCATCTGATTGGCTGATAACATATGGAACGTCCTCCAAACATACTGATTTTGTATTCTGTTTTCCCGACCTCACGACTCCCGAGGTGTGGACTAGAGTCCCAAATTTGTTGACCGACGTCAAAGTGGACCACTTAGACTTAACACCAAGGACTCGTGACTTCACTCAGACCTGTGCGCTCAAGACCTGAAAAAACAAAGAGAAGCCCTCCCAACCCCAAAGTAGACGAGTCTTGGTATCACCTTGACTTGGGGCTCATTTGGTCTGACTCAGTACTGAAGTTAGAACTTCACTCAAGACCTGAGACTAGGCATGGTTCTTGGGACTTGACCAGGAGTTTGAGAAATGACTTTGGACTTCCTTCTAGACTTGTGACATGGTTATCAAGACTTGAGACTACACATGGGACTAACTTATTGTGTTTGTGACTTGCTTATCTGAGACACTTGGGACTTTCTTGGAGCTTGACACTGGACTAAACTTGGTGTTTTTTACTGTGTTAAACAGGTCTAGTTCATGTGAGTCTTGACTTGGGAACAGTGACCTGGTCCCACCTCTGCTCCTCTCCCTAATATCATTCTCTGGCGTTCTTGGACTCCATAGTTGTAGTTTATCTTGGGGTTAACCCTTAACCCCTGGGTCGATCGTAAAGGCAGCGCTTCAGCGTGTCGGCAGAGATCTTTTGAATGACAAGATGCAGAGTAACTCTGCTGTGATTAACAGCTTCCAAAGCTCTCCATCTTGTCTTTAACCATCTTTGATGTTGTTGGCTAATTGCCTGCTCTTTGTTTTCGTTGTCATATTTTTATCTGTTGGCCGTCACCTTTTGTTTCACATGAACTTCACATAATGAACTACATCATATTCTGTGGAAATGTGATGGTGTTTGATGCTCAGCCTGCCTGCATATCAACCTGTTTCTCTTATTTTTCTGTCCGTTATTTTATATGTTCTTCTTGTTTGCTCCACGCTCGCCTTTCTTCCCGACACGTTCTGACTTTATTATTCGGTTTTATCTTCTTGCCATGGCCCTCTCTCCATGCCCTCCTACACTCCTACCTTTTGTCTTTTCCTCAGAACTGCACTCGTCCGTCTGAGCCCCCTGTTCTCTCCATCCCCTTCATAGGATTGATTGTAATAGTGGCCTTGATTTGGTGCTGGTGGGAGGAGCTGGCGTCCTAGAGGGGACCAGGTATGGCCACGCCCTTCTTTCTCTACCAGACGCTCTGCTTCTTTTAAGACTCTGAGAGTGGCTGAATCACAGAGCTACTTCCAAGCTAACTGCCTCCATGCACACTAGATGTTTCTGCCCGTACTCCGCGTTGATGATCAGGCCTCAGGATGCTTCAAACAAAGTGTTTCTGTTGGTTGTAAACATGCACTCTGACAGGAAGGAGGAAGCACTGCAGCTCTGTGTCTCTGTAGTCAGCGACGGCGTGGTTCCGTTTAGGGAAAGATCCCGATTACGGTTAGTAAATAGGGGGAACGTTAAAGACAGCTCTGAGACAGAATGCAAATTCTCTTTAATAAAGGTCAGATGTGCTACTCATCCACGCACCACCCCGCCTCCTTCGGGTTACGTTGGAGAATAAATGGTTTGTGTCTGCACGTGTCATCGGACCACGTCCGAGTCCACACAGGAAGGAGAACATTTTCAGACAGCCGCTCCTTGAAAACCTTCATAGTGTTGAAAGGAAACCCTGAAGATTCAAACCCTGAAACACCTTCACGTGAGGTGGGCCTGAGTGATTGATTAGTTCCACCATCAGAAGTGATGTTTCAGTCGCTGTTAGACAGTCGGACAGGCGCCTTGTTTGAAGCCGACTGAGGCCTTAATCCTGAGGTCATCTGATGATATTAGACCTGTGCACCTCAGGGTCTTTTTGTTCTTTGCTTTGTTCTTCTTCCTCTGCGTCAGCACTCGATTCACATTAAGACCTATAGTAACTTTTCAAACTCAAATTCAGGAGGCTCCTCTAGATTCTCAGCGTGGAAACACAATCAATTATCTGCACTTTGTCTGCAAAACATTTACAGTTTCTCACCAGAACACGCTGCATCTTACTGAGGTCTGTCTGCGTCCTCAAAACATTTGGAAAGCTTTTTTATTTTTGGTAGAATTTGAAACCTTTTTTAATGTTTTTGATAACGTCCATGTTTACTTGCTGGCAGCCTTCTTCACTGCTTGTGTCGGTGCTGCGATGGATGGATCTACTGCTGGTTACCTTCAGAAGACACGAGACTAAGATCCTGAATCACATAAGGTCCCCAGGAACGTCTAGTCCACTTTCATGTTTTTATCTTGTGAGCTGTCGTCTCGTCGGAGCGCCGAGCTCAGCTGACGGCTGCTCGGCTCTACAGCGTGTAGAATATATGTAGTGTTTGTGTGTGTGATGATTTAGTGGTGAGTTCAGCGAATACGACATTACATGACTTGTCTCCATTACAACTGTAACTTGTATGTAATGTAACATGTATTACACAAAGTTAGTTTTGACTGCAATAATATGTGTATTTCTAGTTTCGTATAATAAATTTGAGTATTTATTTCTGCTTTTTAATGTCAGTTACATTGAAAACAAATGTTGGCTTTGGCCTCACTGGTGTGTTAGACATGTCATACAGCGTCGGAGTTTTTCACGTATTCTCACTCAGTTTGAACTTTTTAACACGTTTGTTTTCTTCTGATCTTTAAAACTCTGACAGTATTTCATCTCTCTCCCAGCAGCGTGATGCTGAAGGCTGGAACCTGGTGGTGGCAGCGCTTGCCGTGGCAGCCATTGTAGTTCTGGTCGTCCCCAACTTCACCAGGGCCTGAGGACTGCACAGGAAGTGACCTCACTGGGATTGTGGAATTGCCGTCGCCCGTCCAGCGCTGCCGTCATCCATGTTGCCGTTCTGATGTCTGCATGTCGCTTCGCTCTGTTTAGTGTGACGGCGCCGCCAAGACGTTTCCACCTGAAGGCCACAGACGCCAGTGAGTGCTGCAGGAAAAGCAATAAGATCGTTGAATTTACAAAGTCGTCCATAAAGACTCTTATCTGTTGCTGCACAGCAGGTCAGTTGGTTGATTTACTGATACGCTGTGAGGTTTTCAACATCCACCATTGTGATCCAAGAGTCTAAGAGGAAGTGGTCATTTTGCATTATTAGTGTGTGTGAAAGTAACCAGAGACGATCATTTTAAACTGATCAGCTCAGTGTGAAGTACTCTGATCCTTTAAATAAAAGCAGTATTACTACAGTGTTACTGCTTTCATTTCAGAAATGTTACTTGAGTAAAAGTACTATCAGCCAATTGTACTTAAAAGTATCAAAAGTCAAAGTTCTGCAGAATAGCCATATATACTATGTTTCTGCATTAATGCAGCATTTTAATGTTGAGGAACAGGCGCTGAGTTTGACTACTTAAATGTAGTTTTATAAAAAGATGTTTTATGTGACTTGCAAAGTCAGCAGTTATGGACTCTACTGTAGATTAGAGTACATAGTATAATACTTTCCTCGTGTTGAAGTATAAAGTACAAAAAAGTAAAGTATCTCCAGATTGTAACTAAGTTATGTGGTGCGAAATCACAAACACAACGAAGAGAGAAAACGCAAACTGATGACGCTGCACATTCTTATTTGTATAATCCGAGTTTTTCCTTATTAGTTATAATTAACCAAATTTTTTAGCAATTTGATATTCAAAATAAAAACTAATATATTCCCAGATGTTTTGCCTCGCCACAAAGCAGCATGTCCACAGTTGGTAAGTCATCCAAAACTCCTACTAAAAACTAAATTTTATATATTTCCATGAACATAATATAGTAAATGTAGCAAAAGCCTTTTTTATTTTCCGCAGAAACTTTGGACTAAAGAGTAGCACATGAGCTAACTAAGTTGTGGTTGCTAACGTGGACTCAAAGCGGCGTGATCATCACACTGCAGTCGTGTTTGTTTCCGCCTGATGAATAAAAGTCCACATTTTCTCCTTTTTTAGCACAGAAGTGTTTTTTTTTTCTTGGACTCTGCTGTTGATTCTCAGTGTGATCAGCAGTTTTAGAGGCTGTTTCACATGACGGGAGCCATTTTATTACGTTATCAAACGTATGAGTTAATGCAGCTGTAAGTAATCGATCTAGCTGCTGCAGTGTTTGTTAATGAATGAAAACCAGGCTCAGACTTCGATTTTGGCTCATTGACCAAACATGAATTCTTTAGAGCTGCAACAGTTAGTGGTATTTCTATTTTTTGAACCCAGACGTTTTCTGTTGATAAAGAATCGTACAGAGAAAAGCAGCAAATGTTCTGTATTTTTACTTTATAAGTTATAATTCAATCATCACCTCTAAAATTCTTTGCCTTATTTTTCTTCGCTGGATTAAAAGAACATTTTGCTCTCTGAGTTACAGTGACGGAGATAAACGGTAGCATATTAGATTGTTTAATGTTTTTAAAGCATGGACTCTGCTGCATGTTATCTTATGTGTTTGTCCAAAAAATACCATTACTGTGGATTATTTAACAGATTTGTTTTGTAGCATGAGGAAAAACCTACCTTCCCCTTTATGGATCAATTTAAAATGTCTGTATTTGTATGTTTCTAGTACCAAACGAGTAGTACGAACATCTACAGAAATAAAATAGATATTAGAGATAGATAATATTTTTTTAAACTTCACAAAGCTGTATCGTTCTGATGAGAGATTATTCATGTCGACTGATGTCACTGTGCCAGATTGAGTTGCTTTCAGTTTTGCAGTTTAAACTGAAACTGAGAAATTATTAAATAAAGATTTTTGGGGGGGTGGAAGAAGCTGAAAGGGAAGCATATGTTGTAGAAAATGTGTTGAACAAAAAGTACTGTGACTGCTGCTGAAACTAGAAATGGAAATTTTGTATCTTTTTATTCAACATCAGAAAGATCGGCACACGGTGGAAAAGTCAAGCGTTTGGTGAAAATTGAAAATGATTCTTCCACAGCCTCATTCAGACAGGATTAAGGTAAAATACTTGCCCTTTAGAAAGGTCATTGTTCCCGATTGCCCATTTAAGAAAGTTTTGTCATGGCAAAATCACAGAACGTATACCGGTAATAGTGAATAAAAGAAGACCAAGGACAGAGCCTTGCAGAACCCCGTCAAAGTTAAAATGAGACTGAGTAAAATGTTAACAGCAGCTCAACTGGAGAAGTGAAACTCTGTAAAATGTAAATGTCAATTCAAAACATTTTAATTAGTTTTGCTGGTGGGTACGGATGTTGACGTAGTAGTCATTAATTAAAATGAGTCGAAACCTGTGGATAAGAAGACAGCGGTGATAATTTCTGTTGTAGCGTGTCAGCTCGGTCCGTGATGCAATATTGACCTTAATTACGAGGCTCAGAGGTCGTACTGCAGGTAACTCAAGTATTTATTAGTAAAACGTGAGGAACAGGGAAAAGGATCAAACTTAACATAAAGTGTCCTTCTAATTCGGTCTTAGTCTCTATGGTGCGGCTTGGGGTCTCGCCGTCAACCCCCTGCGAAGGACTCTAGCCGCTCACGTTTCTCCGGTC
>JAVQJF010071500.1:0-14634 GCA_036023855.1 Gadopsis marmoratus
ACACACACACACAAAGAGTACTATGAGATACAATATGGCGCTATATAAATAAAACTGAATTGAATAAGAGTAACGTTCAGGAGAACTTGGGGAGTCTGAACAACAGACGAACAACAGAGTTTGGCAGAATTGAACTGCAGAAGTTCAATTAAATTCAATTTTATTTATGTAGCACTATATCATAACAGTTATCTCTTAGCACTTTTAATATAGAGCAAGTCTAAAGCAACTCTAGAAGTCAGGGAACTAGTTGCAACGGTCTTTATTGGCTGATTTGGGCTATCACAGATATAGTATGTTGTCTGATATGAAAACATTTTTTTACAGAACATATTGCAGAAAAAAAAGAGGCTTGGAGTCATTTAGAAATGGTGTCATCATAGTTTCTCCAGCAGAGCGCGCTGTGGCGACATTGTTGACATGTCTCAGCACAGTCTGCTCTATGTGGCAGAGTAGCATCACAGCTGAGTAGAAATTAATAGATTTATTTTGTATAAATAATTCTGAGAGGCGGGAGCTGCAGAGGTCTGGTGGCAGACCATGAGGAGAGAGTTGCAGTAGGTTATAGTGAAGTTATAGTGAAGGTTCTAATAATGTAGAACAGGAGGAATCTACAGAGCTACTGCCAACATGTTTGCTGTGAACAACAATTTGTCATCTGAGCTCATCACAGAGTTGGCATGGTGATTAGCATCATTGTGAGCAAGAAACACAAGCTTAGTCAGGTCCAGGTTGAGCTTTAGGTGGTCCAAAACAAGATAAATGCCAGTTGATAAGTGATTCATGTCTCCACCTGAGCGTAAGGAGGGGTAATGAGAACAGCACCTGGGTGTTGTCAGAATAATTTAGTATAACTGTATCAGAGTCAGATACACCTAGCCCTTAAGGGTTCACTGCGTTCAACACAATAGATGGGTCCAAGAGTACAACGACCAAAGGTTCCTGCCTTGAAAGCAGACTGATGGGATCTAGGAGGTTGCAGAAGAGATCAGTTCTTATTCTTTTTGTAAGCTGTAGAGATTCTCTGGACCTGCACCTGTCCCTGACAGATATGTGTAAAGAACCTGGAGAAATGTGATTGTAACAATTAAATCAATAACCAATTACCTGCACAGACCAGGTGATTGATCCCTCCTCTCCTCCACTTCAACAGGTCTCCTCCTTTCCCACAGCCGAGGTCCAACACAGACACCTTCTGGGGCCCAGGACCCCGCACCTGCTCCAGGATCTCACCTGTCACACAAACAGCCAATTAAAACACTTTTTTCAGCGTTCATCAGGTGTTTTATTTCTGTAAAAAAAATCAAGAGTGCTCCAATCAGGATTTTTGGGGCCAACTGCTGGAAGCAGTAACAGCTTATACTGATCACTGATCATCAGTGTTAGCATTATGAGTTTATTATTAATTTAATACAATTCTTAACAAAATTGTATATTTAATATTAAAGTTTAGAGATGACAAAATATCATGTGACAGTTTGTTTTTTGCAGGTAACAGGTGCCACACATTCCACTCTGTCTCTGAGACACAACTTAAACCAGAGCAGCTTAGAGTTGAACAAATATTGAAGAACAAAACAACATTCTATACAATTACAACTACAGTGTGACTGTCTATTGTCACTCACAGGCTCGAGTTGCAATGCTTATCTGAATGCACAGATTTGGTTTTGTGAATGGTAAAGGTCCTTTAGGTTGCTAGTTTAAGTCTTCTAAAGTAGGCTTGAACATCCCTCATTAATTGTGCCTTTTGGCCCTTATGCATTTTGGCCCTTGATATAAAAGGTTAGGCGCTTAATCAACAATTGTGTCTGTCTGTCTGTCTGTGTGTGTCGGTTTGTACCTTTTAGCCAAGACAACCATATTTTTTAGGTGAACGTCTGCGTTCCAATGAGTTCCTTCAGAGCAGGTTTTCGTGGTAGTGTTGTTGTTTATATCGTTTTGTACCATTACTGGCTTTGTATCATTAAATTGATTTTTATTGAGTCTTGTACAAATAATTGTAACCGACGTTTTACTCGAGTGCCTATACTGAATAAAGATACTAAATAAAAACATGGATAACTCTTGGTTCAGAACTCGGCAACTTTACTTCTCTCCTCAAAACTCCACATTACACACACTTCGGTCACTTCCGCTTATACCATCCCAATAAAAGCCCCAACTATACAGGATACCCTGTGACCCGGAACTTACATCAAGCAACTCACTCTAAAGTTGAACCTCTTGGACCAGTGAGTTAACAGGGCCTTAGCTGTTGTCACTGTCTATTGTATCCTGTCTATTATGAGGAAAACTCATGGTCCATTAATGGTGGTAGGAACAACATATATTTGTGGATATGCCTATTGGTGATGTCCAACTTGTCCTGTTACTTTTTGGGTAGATTCTTGGAGGAACTGATGATGGGAATCCAGATTTTGGCAGATGGGAAGGTGTTTGTAGATGCCATCAAAGCCTTTTGGAGTTGCTTGATTGACGTTTCCTTGGATTTTTGACCTGTTATTGAAATTCCAGCGAGAGAATCACTTTTTTCACGCTTGTCGGTGTGAGTTTGGACAGGATGGACTCCATGTCGGTTGAGTAGCAACACACTTACTGTATTTCATCTTTGGATGTGAGATTACTACGTTATCCTTATTTATTTTTATTTATTACCTGTGTGCCTTGACAAAAACAGTGCTTAAATTCTAATTTTTTTCTCCATCTTTTTATTAAAAATAGGTGATGAATAATAATTATAAAATGATCAATAACTATTGATATAGACTGACATGAATCATTTCATCGTGATACATTTTTCAGCTATATCTCCCAGCCCTAGGCTCTTCTTATCAGCCTTTATAGAGACCACGGATAAACCTATTTAGAACAAATATTGACCAATAACGATCTGTGGCCAATCAATCAGAACACTAATTAAAATGTTAATGATCAGTTACCGATCAGGACGCTCTTCAGCCAGTTGTTGAAGTTCCTCATGAAGAAGATTCTACTTCGACTTCGTGCAGCCAGACCGACTTCCTGCAGCCTGTTGTAGTGAGTCGCCACCTTCACACTGTGATCAACCACCTGATGGATTAATAACACACACCATCTGTAACTTCAGATTATGAACAATCTATCAGAGCAGATCGAAATGATGTCAGTAAATCTACCAGCTTCTTGGTGGTTGAGGTCTCCTCTTCCTCATGTTTCCTCTTCATCCCTAACTTCTGCCCTCCATCTCCCTCCTTCACTGGTTCTGTTCTGACAGAATGAAGCTCCATCATTCACACTGAAAACACACAAACAGAACCAGGAAGAGATCAGGAGCTGATTCAGAGACAGTTACACATGTCAGGTGAGTCTCAGGTTTATATTGCAAGTGTTTTCAGAAATTTTGTTTCAGTTTTACGAGAGAAAAGACTTCAGTGATGAGGACTAACTGGTTAGTTCACAGCAGCTTCACTATTCAACGAGCCAGATGAACTTTCCAACCATGTCCGACTGAAAAACTGAACGACTTAACAGCTTTTCCTCAGATTGTTCAGTTTAATAAGTCATGTGTCGTCATCATCTCGTCCCTACACTAAAGCCTTGAAAATACTTCAGTATGTCATGGCGCTTGTACCCTCGCAAATGCAGAAACCATGAATTGGCCAGTAGTGTCCAAAAAAATAACATGATGAATCAGGAGGATTAACAGGAGAGGAAACAATAGCTATTACTGCAAGACTTATGTTAGCTTTTTCAGACTTTAACTGAGCAACTGATCTGGTCGAGCAAACCGGTCGAGGCAGATGACGCCCACCCAGAGCCTGGTTCTGTTTGAGGTTTCTGCCTGTTAAAGGCAGTGTTTCCTTGCCAATGTCTCCTATTGCTGCTCATGGTGGAATTGTTGGGTCTATGCGTATCGAATTGGTCTAGACTTGCTCTATATTAACAAGTGCTATGAGAAAACTCTGGTATGATATAACACTATATAAATAAAACTGAATTGAAATCTGCATGATGATGAAGCCGCAGGTGTGAGAGGAAGGATATATACACTAAACGTTTCAACACTGAAAAGCCTTGCATGGTTACACCTGCTTGCCATGTATAGTTTCGTATACCTGGTGCTGGTCAGGTGATCACAGATGTAAGAGAGGTGGCCTGGAGAACAAAGGGGTTGAGACAAAGATAAAATTAAGTTTTTGGAGGCCTCGAGTGAAGAGGGAAAAAGACATTCAGCTGTGTTTATGGTTGTACCTCGTTCATGAGAAGTGAAAAGGAATTTAGTAAGTTTTGATGTTCAGAAATCAACTAATTCCAACCTACCTACAGTTAATGTTGTTTGAGGGAACCCCTTTTTTGCGGGGGGGGGGTTAAATTCATTGCGGTTCTGATTTATATTTTTGCATTTTGAAGGGAGAAGGTATATACAGCTTTGGAAAAACTTAATAGACCACTCCAAATTTTCCCAAGTTCATTTTACTCAAACACATACCTATAAATAGTAAAACCACAAAATTGATCATTTTGCAGTGGTCTCTTAATTTTTTCCAGAGCTGTATTTCATGTCTTTTTGGTCCATTTCTGTTGTAGTATGCAGACTGTCCTAGGAAGGGGTTTTTGAGTTGGACTAACTATTGCTGAACTGTGAAGCTTTTTGTATTGCTGTCGTAATAAATGATGTGAAGTGTGTATAATGTTTAAGACCCTGCAGATATCCTGTTAATGACGTGCTCCTGTTGTTTTAGCGTCTGTTGGTTTTAATATGATCAGTGAATTTGAACTGAACACTTCAGTAAACAGAAACTTTAACCTGTCTGACGTCAGGAGGATGACACCTGTGTGTTAGAGGATCAGTCAGGTCCTGATCCAGACAGATTTAACTGATCTACGTAGAAAGGGTTTGACTGGTGGCGGAGGGCCAGTGTTGAGGATGGTTTTCATATCAGTGACTTACAGATAAAACCGAGCTACACTTACTTAAATCATCTGGAGAAACACACAAATTACTTCTAATATTAAACCATTTCTATTCTGTTCGAACAGCTAACGCTAGCTGTTAGCTTGCTAGCAGCTCCTCAACTTAAATAAAACATCAGTGTATTGCATCTGAGATAAACCGCATCCAGCCGGAAACACAGACTGGATTTAAGTCTGACAGCTGATAATAAACAAACAACTAAACCCGCCATTAACGAGAAAAATATCTTAAAAGCTTTTAAAAACAATAAACTCACGGTGCTCCGCAGACACGACGCGTGCGCTCTGGGCAGCTTCCGGCTCTACGTGCGTCATATTTCTGCGTCACGTCAGAGACAACATGACTGGAAACCGAGCTGAGCGTCTTCTTCTACTTTTACGGCGGTTGGCATCAAGGAGCATTACCGCCACCTGCCGCTCCGGAGAGCGGAACAGACAATAGACTTAATATCTACATCCCTGCAACAGTCTGCTCCACCGATCTGATCATCGTCATTAATCTGTAGAAACTGTTGGACCGACAGTATTGATCAGTTTATCGTTAATTTTATCAGCTGACAGAGACCATATAGCATCACATCTGCTGTGGCACCAAACTCCGTAAAAAGTCTTTTAATTTATTATTTCCTTGTTGATTTTAAAATGTGCAAACGTAACAAAACACATGTTGACGTTAAACTTTACTTACTTTCTACATTAAACCTGTAAAGCTGCTGGTTTTATTAAATCTGGAGGTGTGGCATATTAGAAACTACATAATACTAATGGGTGAATGAATAATACATAATATCAATTAAACATGCAGATGCGAAGCTCTGATTTTTCTTTATGTTTAGCAGACTGTTGGATGAAATCTGTCAGAAAACAGATTTAATGATATATATATATAGTTAATGATTATATGTTCTAAATTATTTAATTTGTGTCAGCTTATTTAAATATTTGTTTAATCTGTTAACGTTTGTTTTGTGTGTCATTTTACTGTTTATTTGGATGTAACAAATTATATTTGGTCCTTGTTTAAATCCGTGCTGAGTGAATCACCCTGCTGAAACAATAATAATTGCATTGAATTTAATAGATTCTGACAATAACTTTAATGTTTCAGTCGCTGTAAGTTTTCTGTGAGCTTAGCTTCTCATTGAAGATTTGATGAAATAATAAAGAGTCGGTCTAGACCTGCTCTATATGAACGGGTGGCCAGAGATAACTTTGTTATGATGGCGCTATATAAATAAAACTGAATTTAATTGAATGAAATTAGTAAACTGTAATGTAGACCTGCAGCAGTAATATGTCACATAAATAAAGATGGCTGTAAAAACTGCAGGTTTTAAAATGTTCTAAAGATCATTTTGGTCATCACTGGTTTAGACTTGCTCTATATTAACAAGTGCTATGAGATAACTCTGTTATGATATAGCGCTATATAAATAAAATTGAATTGAACTGAAAATGTTTATAAATGTTTTCTGATGATGGAAACACATTCAGCATGTTTGTTCGTTTTAATAAGAAACACTGAATCTAAAGAGAATCTTTAAAGTCAACAGAAACTGAATGGATTATTTTCTTTTGAACATGAACAGTTCAAAGCAGCGTTCAAGAGTTCGAACGTGTCAGTAAAATGAACCTGAGTATTAACTGGAGTTCCCCTTCATACTGACTGAGTGTTTCTGAATGTAAAATTAACCTGATCAGTTCTCCATCAGTCTCATCGTTTAGTGTAGTTGTTTCACACTGGATGACTTGATGCAGACGGACAAAGTGTGCTCCAGTTTTATATCAGCTGATCCCGGATCAGTTTCATACAGTAATCCTGTCTGGTATTTCTGTAATTCAACCTGCTGATGGAGATCTGAGAGATGAGACTTATTACTCTGCTGGCAGACGCTCCGGCTCGTAGCCGTCCATCCAAACGTTTACCGGCTCACATTAAAGATCAGTTACCATCCAGAAAACTAATGACAGCCTGAATTCTTCACTTTAATGAAAAGAACCAAAACATCTCAGAGGACACATCCTTATATGGTCGTCCTGTCTGGTCATGTGACACATCAGGTTAAGCCAGCTCAACCTTGAAGCAGTTTGACCTTTAACCTCACAGTCAGGTGTTTCTGACAGATCAGATCTGAGGTCAGTGGAGAGAGACGAAACATTCAGTGATTTCTACAGAAGGATCGCAACCAACAACTATTACTATTATTGATTTGTCTGTAAAAAGGTCCAAAGTGATGTCTTCAAATGTTTGTTTCTGTCAGTTTCATGAGCTATAAAGCAGAAAAAATAGGAAATCTGAGTCAGAAGCTAACAGGTGGAGTCAGACGTTACAATCTAACAAGTGGAGTCATCACAAGCTAACAGGTGGAGTCAGACAACAGAAGCACTGGATTGCTTCAGTGCTTTGAAGGGCGGCTGTGGCTCAGAGTCGTCCATTAATCTTAAGGTTGAAAAGTGCTGTTTAAGTGAAGTCCATTCACCATTTTAACACCACACAGCCGCAGCTGTTGGGAGACAAGCCAGTGGCCACACAGGTGAACCCTTGTGTCCTTGACAGATTACCTGACCAGCAGGCCGCTGGTTATATAGAGTTGGTCTAGACCTGCTCTATATTAACAAGTGCTATGAAATAACTTTGTTATGATATGGCGCTATATTAAAAAAAATTTAATTGGTTCAGACTCCATACAAGTCTGTTAGTGTCTAATGGTCCTGGTTCCTACATTGTGTGTTAAACCATATTGCATTAACAGTGATTATTTCAGCTATAAAATGGTGTATTTACAGGTGTTCATACTTATTTTTTAGCCAGCCTGTGTTTCAGGTCCGTCCTTCCTCCTGTGGGACGCCCTCCAACAGACCGAGGGTGGAGAGATGGATGGATGAAAGGATGGTGAACTGATTAATGGATGGAAGCTCTATAAACATGTAAATCTGACCTTACAGTGTTTCAAAGCTGCAGCGTTGGCTGAATGAAGCAGTGCTGCTTTAAAAAGCTCCATCAGCCGTTCAGTCGACTCTCCGTTTACACAGAGAGACGTTTTCAGACAGAAGAGGCTTTGATACTCAAATACCAACCCCCCCACCATTATCACTGTGTGTGTGAGGGGGGATCTCCGGGGACAGACACCATTCTACCTGCTTTTCCTTTACGAGAGCGCACACACACACAACTGTATTACCAGCATCTGTACCTGCTGTTTCTACGATTAAGGTAATAAGGATAAGCATATTTGTAATGTTTTTGCTGCAGCTGTGTGCGTGTATTATTTATTATTACTATAAATAAATAATAATATACCTTCCCCTCCCCCCCCGCCCGCTCTTTTTTTTCCTCTCTCTACCCAACCGGTCGAGGCAGATGACGCCCACCCAGAGCCTGGTTCTGGTTCTGGTTCTGCTCAAGGGTTCTGCCTGTTAAAGGCAGTGTTTCCTTGCCACTGTCTCCTAGTGCTGCTCATGGTAGAAATGTTGGGTCTAAACATATAGAGTTGGTCTAGACTTGCTCTATATTAACAAGTGCTATGAGCTACCTCTGTTATGATATAGAGCTATATAAATAAAACTGAATTGAATTAAATGTGGAATACGTTTTGAGACCAGAGATGATGATGTTTATTAAACTGCAGGTAACTATAGCAACAGTTAACAGTCTGGTGAAACTAATCTCATCACTACTAACATGCTAATCTGGACATTTGGGGTTTTGGAGAACAATTTAAGGAAGATTATGTTGAAAAAATGTATAAAATGGTAAAATAACTGTAAACATTGACAAACCATGTGAGTACAAAACACGATGGCCTCAAAGGGCTGGTTTAAAAGTGAGTGCACGCCTGAACATAACTGTAAACACCTGTAAGCTATGACTGATGACAGACAGGTGAACTATTAGTGCTAACAAGTAAAGTAGTGCTTCACGTGTTAAGCTTTTATCACTCAAAACACCCGTGGCTTGTCACAGCACTCTCCACAAGAAAGGGAATCAATTCTCCCCAGAAATCAAAAACATTGGACAGGTTAACTACTAATGTATTAACACTTAATGGTGTGTTCATCTGCGCTCTGATGTCTGCATGTTTGTCCTCTAACTGTCAGATTGTGAGGACCTCAGTGTTCAACACTAATCTTTTCATTTATAAGTTCATTTCTGTCATCAATAACTGTCTATCCTCCCATTATATGTCACTGTCCTTCATCAGACTGAGACTTCTGACAGGTGAGGACACCTCTGATATCTCCTAAATATAAAAAAAAAATGTTAACTGAAATACTGACTGATTTCATAATCTGAGATACTTCATATTCAGAATATGATCTGGTTCTGCTCTATGGTGGTTCAGGTCTTCCAGGTGAAGCGTCATTGTTCTGCTCTGATTGTTCTTCAGGTTCTATCAGAGGGATCTGAGTCTAGAGGATTCGGTGATCTGTTGTAACTCGACCTGCTGCTAATGTTCAGACCCAGTGTGTGTGCTTGTGAGGGGGATTCCCTGAACTGTGAGGACGTCAGTAAACTCCACAAAGACAGACTGTGTGTCTGTGTGTTGTTTTTCTGTCATTACAAGGACCACTTTGATGTTCACACTGAGGTGAAAACACTTCTATAAAGAGAGAGCACTTCTATAATGTGATAACGTTTCTATAAAGTGAGAATATTTCTATAATGTGAGAACATTTGTCAGGTCAGGACATTACTATAAAGTGAGGACATGCTATCTTGAATTTTGCATTTGAAAATCAATGATTTTAAATCAGTCAAACATCTCTTGAGCTTCTTAAATCTGTCAGCTGTGCAAGATTATAGAATCAAACAGCATGTTAACAAATAATCAAACAGGACCCCTTTGTCTAAAGTTAGACTTGAGATTAGGCTGAGATTATTTTCGGGGTCCTCACAGATACAGAAATACTAACCTGTGTGGGAGTCTTCTTCACCTCCTCCAACCCGAACATGAACACAGAAACCTGAAACTCACTCACCCTCTCTCTCTGGTCCGTCCTCTGTCCGGGTGACATTTAGGCAGATATATAAACTGCCGTGCCAGATGCTCAGAGCCAGAAGATTCCTGCAGTGCAATACTGAAGTACTGTAACACTCACCTGTCTGCCTACCTGTCTCTCTACCTGTCCTACTGATCCAGGGACCTGTCTGACCTCACAGCATCATGCTCACCAGGTATGTCCATCATCTTCTCTGTGTGTTTTATTCTGTTAACACTGTAAAACAAACAGTAGATTGGAATCTCTTTCGCAACAATGCAACGCTCCATAGACATGGACGAGAAAATAAACTGAAACAACATTAGATGCTGAGACAGAAACAGGAAATGGAAACATCTGTTAATTAATCTGTGAAAAGTTTTTTTGCATGAGTTTTAGTGCTTGCATCATCTAGTCTTTGTTACAGGAGTCGACTGATTTAGTGTGTCAGTAGTTTGTGTGTGTGTGTTTGTCAAGTCATCAGTTTAATTCAGAGTTAGGACTCAAAGGTCAGCAGACATCTGTGCAACAGATATTTAATAGAAACAGACAAAGTGACAAAGTGGGAACACACTTAAAGAGTTCAAATTCAATTTCTAAACTTTGTAACAAATGTCTGATTATTAAATAAACCGCAGATTGACCCAATTTAAATCAGCTGATACGGATGTTTCCTTTCAGAATTATTGTTTTATTAAATTGATTCAAATAAATAAAATCAGGCTGTCTGTAATCTGGGGAAAGAAACATGACTTAGTGTATTTCTGGTTTCTATCAGATTTATATGATTTATTTAATGGAACAGTTTGTGTCAGTACTGAATTTCTTCAGTTTACAGCTGCATGAAACCATCAGTCTAAAGTGCTGTTAGTGTCCTCTACAGGCTGCAGACTTCATTACAAACAACATGCTGTGGATTTATATATTTATTCTTAAAGTCTTTATCAGCTCTATACATGTAAACTTTGCCCTGATCTTTAGTTCGTAACCCCATGACCTTTCCGCTAGCGCCACCTCCAGGACAAATGTTATATATTGAGGTTTGGACAGTTTATGTTGCAGTGTAGTAGACACTGGTCTGCACCTCACTGTGCATGCACTCTCTAAGTAAGACAATTTTACAGTAATGTAACAAGCCAATAGCAGCAACACTCAAAATGAAAACATAATAAAATATGACGCAGCTGCTGCTGAGTGTACAGTCTGACCTCTGTATTGTGGCCCTGTGAAGACACAAAGGATCTCAGAAGGTTGGGTTTGTGTTGCAGGAACATTGTTCTTCTGTTCTCTCTGTTTGTCCTGCTGGTGGAGGGAGACCTCGACTCCAACGGTGAGATTAAATCTAATCACATTAAAACCTGACAGAGTAAATAAGATGACATCACAGTTTGATTGAGAGGTTATTTGACTGATGGATGGTGTTTGATTACTATTATTTTTATTATTACTGTTTTGTGTTTGCAGATGCTGGAATACAAGCCATGTCAACAGGTAAATCACCTGTCTGCCATCACTCATAGATATACTTGACATGTCTGTCTGTCCTCTAACCTGACTGTCTTACTTGTATGCCCTTTCTGTCTGTCAGATAAAGACTCCACATCTGATGAAGCCCCCACAGGTGAGTCACAAACTGTCCACTTAAATAATCTCACAGATTTAGCTGCAAATATCATTAAAAATGAGAAAAATCTGTAATAAAATTATGAATCAACAATTCACCTTTTCTTAAAATTAAAATGTGGATATGATTAAAATCTGAATCTCATTTGTTGGACAGCTGCTGTCATTCTGTCAATCTCTGTTTTTAATCTCTGTTTCTTTTATTATTCAAATATTGATTGCTTTAATTACCAGCGAGACAGGCCATATAATTACTGAGAGAACTGGTCTGGATAAACACAGATAGACAGCTGTGTATCTGTATATATTGGTGCATCTGATTTGATAATAACTGATAATATTCATACTTATGCATTCTCCCTGCAGATATATAAGTAAAATAAGAGAACCCAGAATGGATCCCTGAGGAATTCCTTAATCAATATCAAGTAGTTGTCATACAAAACTCAGATAAAGTAATAAAAAACTATCTTACTGTATAAACAAAACCACTCAGTAATACACCTGTTATTAAAATGTGTTAACGTGTATATAAAATACATGTCAAGTAAATGGCTTGTTCATATACAGCGATCAGCCATAACTTTGTGAGCACTGACAGGTGAAGTGAAGAACATTGATTATCTGGTTACCATGGCACCTGTGAGTGGGGGGGAAATATGAGGCCGCAAGTGAATATTTTGTCTCCAAGTTGATGTGTTGAAGCAGGAAAAATGGGCAGCGTAAGGATGTGAGCAACTTTGACAAGGAACCAAACTGTGATGGCTAGACGACTGGGTCAGAGCATCTCTGCAGCTCTTGTGGGGTGTTCCCGGTCTGCAGGGGTCAGTACCTACCAAAAGTGGTCCAAGGAAGGAGAACCATCTCAACTGCATCTCAGTTTGTTGTATATGGGGCTGCGTAGCCACAGACCGGACAGGGTGTCCATGCTCTCTGAATATTATGCCTGATTGGTGTATGAGCAAACAGTTTACTGAGACAGCTAGTATTTATCAACATGTTGTCAGCACAGTTACTGTTGAGTTTAATGACTGAAGATATTCCAACTGTGTTTTTGATGTTAATGATGATGTCATTTTTGTTGTTTCAGAGAGTATGAACGCCATCTCTCCTGATCAGCCTGGTAAGAATTCAGACCTCAAACTCTGTAACTGTGTTAGTTTCATAAGACTGAACTCTGCAAAGAAAAATCAAACACAATAAGCTATAATGTATGTTAACAATACCAGCTGACAGTGTGTTGGTGTCTCTGAATCATCAGTTGAAGTTTCATAGTGACATTTACCTGCTTGTTCATCTGTTCTGGTTCCTCTCAGAGTGGCACTTTCAGAATAAAAGCTGTAGAAAGCCACTGAACACTTCCTGCTGAGCAGCAACCAGCAGGCAGACTCAGAGACGAGCTGCTGAACACAGTGGAGCATTTAGATATTTCCCTCAGGAGCTGGTGGAGACCGAAAACAGAACTAACATAGAGGGAATACTGGACTTAGATTCATCAGGTGACATCAACATGACTCCACATGAAGGAGTTCATCATGTTGCTCTGTAACTGCTGAATGTGGAAATAAGCAGATTTTTTCCCAACATTTCATCATAACAAATTCAATGGTTATGTTAATGTTGTGTTCATTTCATCAACAATATCCAACACAAACACACATTATATCAAAAGGTCCAAAAAGATGATTTATTTATATTTACATTGTTGTCCTCTGTTTGTGTCCTGCAGATATTATTAATATGAGCCAACAGTCCAAATAAATTACCGTTGTCTGTGGATCAGGATCAAAGGTTCTGACTGACAGTGAAATCTTCAGAGTCTCACCAGAAACAGACCAAAAACAATGTATATTCTGCAGAGTTCACATAAAATTTCCCACACTGGAAAATATCAATTAAATTCCAAATATTTTAAGGGCTTATTTGAGGCAAGAGAGTCTGAAAACAAAACAACGCACGAATATTAATTCCCAAACAGAAAATCAGACCAAAAAATACAAACACTACATGGCAATGTTAGAAACACTTTCCAATCCACAGCTGACCAACAATATCCAACAACACAAACACATATTATGTTATAAAGTGTCAAAGTTCATTGATCAATATATACATTATGTGGCTGTTTCCTTCCTGTGTTTCTCTGACATCTAGTCGTTTAACCTGATAAAAAATAATTTTCCTTTATCTCAGTAGTAAAATATTTCTCATAGTGTCCCCATAAACCACGACAGTGTGACAATGAACCAGCATAACCAGGACCATGAAACTCTATTCATTTGATTATGTTACATGTCAGCATATCTGATGAAAACAGCCATGTTAAAACAGGGCTGCAGTTTTGTAAAAACATACAGGATGATCAGGATTTAGTAGTGAATGCAGAATCAGGTCCGATGAACATTTACAGCTTTAATATAAAGATTATATTGTCTTTCCAGATAAAAGGGAATAGATATATTTACAAATAATATGTTTGAATTGATTGATTACAGATGAAGCCCAGTATTATGGACGTGGACCTTCAGGTAGGAACATGATGATGTTACTGGTGGAAGTGGAAGTTATTTTCTGATATCCGATTGATCAGAATGTTTCTGTTCCATGATCATGTTAGGTTACATTTCTGCACCTGATGTTGTGATTTACCTGTTCACCTGCTCTCGTGTGTGATCCAAAAGGTCTCTGAGAATATGAGTGTGGTGATAATGATAATGATAATACACTGAATTGATGTATTTCAGATACCAGCAGCTCCAGTTCAGAGACTGCAGATGGTGAGAACACTACGTATGTGTGTATGTATGTGTAAAAATATACACTTTGTGACGTGGTGAGAGGTGGAACCAGTCAGTTTTATGCTTAGGCTGTGGTGAACGTGTGCAATGATCACTCTGACTCGGCTGTTAAACTCAAAACTGGTATATTTCAACCCTTCTCCATACACTTTGTACAAACAGCTGTCAAGCGACATAACATAACATAACATAACATAACATAACATAACATAACATAACATAACATAACATAACATAACATAACATAACATAACATAACATAACATAACATAACATA
>JAVQJF010071502.1:0-17046 GCA_036023855.1 Gadopsis marmoratus
CTGACCCCTGCAGACCGGGAACACCCCACAAGAGCTGCATAAACCCCTGGATTTTACCAAAGCACTGGATGTTGGTTCAGACACGGGTGAGGAAGAACTATCTCTGTCACAGTCTTGTCTCCTCATCCCTCTTTGTCCCCCCCCCGCTGCCTTCAGACCTTCTCCTGACATTCCAGATCCTGCCACTCCCATCTGCCCTGCAGTCACCTCGTTCCCCTCGCCTGAGCTTCCCTGCCCATCTCCCCACATGCCACGTGTGGCGCTTCTCCTTTCATGCTCCCTAGCGTATGGCCAATACTTCTTCAATCCTGTATTGCGACAAGACAGCATCTAATAGTAAAAGTTGTTGCATTAACATAAGACATCTTCCATAAATACACGTCCAGTGTCTGGCATAGCTTTCTGGCAAAGAGCAGGAATTTCACACGTGTTAATGTTACTAATGTACTGACACAAGGAGGCGCTGATCTCTTTGCAGCTGGTCATCTGGGGGACACACACAGGTCCCTCGCGGTGTGGCGGTTTTGTAAAAAAGGGACACAAACATAACAGATTTCCAGCAAGTTGATAAATGCTGGAAAAGCCCATGTAATGCAGAAGCAGTCATGACATTGTAGCGGCGCGTTTCCGGCCCCAGAGCCGAGCGCACATCAAATGTTTCTGAAGCTGGAGACCCGTCTATAAAGACCAAATTAAAATATTTTGTTGCATTTGGCTGCATCTTACCGGGCTTCTGTAGCTGCTTTGTAGTTAAGTTCTGTGCTTGAAATTGTCCTTCGTCATTTAGAAGCAGGTATTTGTTGTTGTTGCTTCGGATGAATTGCTTACAGCACTGATTAGAAATATTGAAATTGTCTTCTTCGCATATCCCATCTGCGTTTTAGAGAGAAAAAAAAACCCACCTTATATCACCAGAAACTTGTATATTCAAAAATAAATGAAGGAGGAAAGCATGAACCTGAGGATATCAATTTGCCACTTGGTATGTGTGCATATATATATATATATATATATAGAATTGCCTTACCTGTTTCAGTCACTTTAAATAGTGAGCAGTGGACAGTAAAAGAGAAGATTTCAGAATTTAAATACAAACATTCCAAAAAGAACAGGGATTATGTTGTTTATACGTTTATTATAATAAATACAATATACTGTATTATACCATATAATAGTACTGTTCACCTAGTGAGAATGAATAAAGCATGAAATCAGTTTTACCTTCAAAGTAGAAGGCACTCTCACATGTACATAGAAATGTCATCGGGGAGCAGCCACTGGCAGCCATCAGGTAGACCTGGTAAGAAACAGCTTGGTTATGGAATACAGATGTCCACATTACTGCCTGACACCAATGGGCGACGTTCATTCTACATGCTGCAGGTTCATGTGCATATCAAATATAGATCGGCGAATTATGGGATTAAAAAGTGTCTTCTGAAGGTGTTGTCCCACCACAATCCCCCCAACACCTTCAGTGCTGCTGGAGCGGTGATGGTGGCAGAGAGCCTGACTCTGGGCCACAGAGATCTGCTCTGCAGTTTCGTGTACGGAAAGGAAGCAGCTGCCTTTGCTTTGTCAGGGTTTTTCCTTTCATTTGTCACCAACCTGTACAGGCGTCAGCCGGCCGACACACCCACAGCTGTGACTCATGATCGACGGCACTTCAATAAAAAATAAGGAAAAAGGAGAAGCTGACAAAAAAAAAACCCAAACAGGTTATGGGGCAAACCGTGGGAGGGGCCGTTCAAAGAGCTTACAAGGGGATCACAGTTCCAACTGACAGATGCCCAGCATTCCATCTATTATAACACATTCCTGTCCCGGTGTAATAACAAGTCCATAACGTTTCGTGATGTGATAAAAGACAAAAATGTGTGTTAACCGCTGAAGCACAGCGTGGCATATTTTAGGTACCATGCTGAGGTCTGCCGTTCACATCGCTATTCATCTAAACATCTGGTCAACTTCAGACAGTAACCTGAAGCCCCAACAGAGCGGCTTTATAATGATGTGGCTGCATGTACAGCGTGTAGTCCTGCCACTGACCACAGCCTCCTCTGTAGCACACGACATCTGTCGTGTACATACACACAACATCTGTGTCGTGTACATACACACAACATCTGTGTCGTGTACATACACACAACATCTGTGTCGCGTCGTGTACATACACACAACATCTGTGTCGTGTACATACACACAACATCTGTGTCGTGTTGTGTACATACACACAACATCTGTGTCGTGTGTATGTTGTACACACAGACATCACAGGAACTGCTGACGGGTAACATACCTTTATAGATGTATCCTTCCTCGGGCGGGGCCTTCACACTCTTCTGAAAAATGAAAATGAATAACAGACTATAATCAAATCAAATAGCTCAGAGACGTTGTGTCCATTCGGTTTCTGTCCCACTTTGGTTGTGAGATGCAGAACAACTGTGAATTCCTATTAGATAATAACCTGTTCACCGTGGGGTCCCGCTCTCTGACAGAACCGGTTCCAGACTGACCAGCGACGGATCGGACGCACGAGGTGGCGGCGCGCGGGCGCGCGCCTTCCCGCGCTGACGCTGCAGGCGGAAGTGAAAGAGGAAGAGAAGACGCTATTCCTGTTTCATTTTCTCGATAATTGTGAAACAGGTCCTGCTGTTGAGCCGCTCTCTCACGTCGTGCTGGTTTCACCAAAAGACGCGTTTTTTTTAACTTCTAACTTATCCGAAAGTGGATAAGTCACGTGTTGCCTACAACACGTGACACGTGGTTTGGTCCTTTTTCCTCTTCTTAAATTGGCCACCAGGGGGCACCACGAGCAGAGCAGTCGTGATGTTGGGGCTGAGCCTGCACAGGGAGGTGGGGGGGGGGGGTTCCCATCATGGGATGTGGGGGGGTTACCATCGTGTGGGGGGGTTACCATCGTGGGGGGGTTACCATCGTGGGGTGTGGGGGGGTTACCATCGTGGCAGTAAACAACCATCACTTTAATCAGGGTAGTGAGTATTATGTACAACTGCATTATCACTCAGGTATTTAATTTATTTAACTAACCAACGGTCAATATGTTGGACATTACTGGTGGACATTACTGGTGGACATTACTGTGGACATTACTGGTGGACATGCACTGTTCAGTCTGTGGGCCCTTTGCACCCGCTGTGGTCTGGCAGACGCTGTATTGACTGCTTGCATTGTACTGGATTTAGGACCCGCTAAAACCGCAGCATCCTCCCACAAGTGGAGCCTCTACACAGGATGGAACTGCTGTGAACTCGTTGCAGCATCGCAGACATCCGCGCAGCTTTATGTTGCAATCTCTCTCTCGCACACGTACACACACACACACAGTGCACCCGTTAGGTTATTAATTATCTATGTATATCTATCCGCCCCTAACGTTAGGTATTTCAGAGACCCCCATAAAATAGTTACATTAAATGCACCAAAGATAATATTAAAAATAAATGTGCATTTCACCCTATTTACTTCTGCACTGTTTTCCCTTTGCGTTCCTTAGTCCACGAAGGCAACTAGACAGTCTTTCAGTGTGTCCATGGTGCGTTCAGGGTTACCAGGCGATTTTTTCGTTCCCAGCTAAATAAGGTGCTGCATTAACTACACAAAATGCATATGAAGTAAACACAAGGCAAAGCAACAAAGTGCCACCACTGGACGGATAGACATGTAGCCGAGGCCCGCCGCTTTCACAGGGTCGGATAACCTCCAAAACATCCGCGGGCCTACTCTGTTATTCTGTGAGACTGCGTTCAGGAAGTATCTAACATCAGTGTGCTGCAGGCTTGATGTTTTTTAACATGAAAGAGAAAACTACATCACAAAGTCACGCTTCCTATCTGGATATTAAATCTAAATATTTCACACTAATGTACTAAATGTGATAGACTGTCCTGTAGCATGTCTTTGTCCAGCTCCGTATAACATGAGCATGTTCGGGTGAATCTGTCCTGAGATCTGACCCGTTACTGGATGAAAATATGAAATGGAACGAAACCCTTACTGTTGACATAAAAGATGATGACCATGTTAAGTTTAGAGTGAAAGATCATCCTTATTGAGAAACAATCTAATCTATGAGATTCAGCCAAAAGTGGTTAAAAAAACACAAGTAGAGTCACTGAGAGGTCAGGGGTCAAATGGTGAACCGGCACTGGATTGAACTACTCTTTTATATGAACTAGTCGTTTCGTGTAATTCGTTCATCTTGGCCACGCATACGCGTTAATACGCAACAATAATAATGCAAGAGTTTTGTTTTTCTCGTGTGACAGCTACAGAGGCTCGGGACTGGACAGGGATGAGTAGTTCGCCACTCGACTGCGTCTTCTAGTCATCTAGCCCCGCCTCCGACGTTGTATCCAGTTCTCTTTATACATCCATGGTTTGTAGTAGCAGCAGCTGGCAGGAGAACGAACCAGGTGTTTCTCTCACAGTAATATGCACTTGTCCAGAACACAGGACCTTCTGCCTGTATTTACTTCCTGCTTCTTCTTTGGTCTTACTGGTGGACTACAAGCCAACATCAGTGCTGCATGCCGCCACCTACTGTTACCATGTGCAACATCCCATGACACGTCTGACCCATAAGCGGACGAATGTTCTCACGTGGTTTGTAGAGATGCGTTTTAGATGGCTCTTTGTGAAAAGAAACCGAACCGAGGGGAAAACGCTCCAAGTGTACAAACTCATCAACTGATTCGGAGCAGTGCGAACCAACTATAGGTGCAAAAACATATACAAAGACAATCCAACAGTCATTGTTAAAGTAGTACAGGGAGCTGCACATCATCAACATCAGAAACTGTTCAAACGATAGGGTCAGATCTTTTCACGTCTATACTAAGCTGCCCATATGTTCATTAGAGAGGTCAGAACCTACCCATTCACACATTGATCGCAGCCAGAGTAAAGGCATCACCACGTACCGTTTCAGGCCTGACTGTGGTATCAACACACACCGTTGACACGAGAAGAATGCAAAAGGTGAATGTTCTTACTCTCGTGGCACCAAACTCTCCTCCACAGCAAACCAATCACGACCCTTTCATCTCTACCCGACCCCTCCCAAACACTAGTGCCAGCGCATATTGAGACGTGAAGGCATCTTAGCCCTGTTGGAAGAAGCCTTTGTGCCCTAGAGGTGAATGGACTGTACAGAGGTCTGTAACGCTCATCAAAGATACACAGTGTCACCACACCTAAGCCAACTATGAATTCAGACGTTTGAGCAGGTGGTTCAAGAACTACCCCATGCAAAGCAAATATTATATGAACATTTTTTAGAGTAGTAATGACTTGACAATGAGTTTCCTTCCCACGGTCTACTAGCGCTGCTCGTGGTGGGAATTTTTAGGTCTATATACTGTATATAGAGTAAGTGTAGAACTGCTCTATATGAACATATGAATAAAACTGTATTCAATTGAATATGCTACAATAGTGAAGCTAGTCCCCACGACAGAGCTACTGTATCCTCCAGGCACCCAGCCTGTTCATTTATGTCCTCCGTCGTGGACTTTGGCTTTTGGTCTATATCTTTTGACTCATTTGAGCTGCCCTACTATCCTGTAGGACATCCTGGCCTTTCCAATGATATCTCATCTGTTTGTGTGGAATGAGGGGAACATTGTTTTCATGCTGAGACAAAAAAATTTAAATGGAAGATGCTTTTTTTCTTCGGTTCTCGGGAGGATTTTTGGGATCCAGTGGGGGCAAGAGTGGCTGGGCCTTTCCCGCTATGTTCTGCTTCACTTGTGTGCGCCCAGAACAAAATAGTTCACACAAGAAGATGAATCACCGGCC
Source organism: Gadopsis marmoratus (assembly GCA_036023855.1). Taxonomy (NCBI): domain Eukaryota; kingdom Metazoa; phylum Chordata; class Actinopteri; order Centrarchiformes; family Percichthyidae; genus Gadopsis; species Gadopsis marmoratus. Next base: position 5,824 of record JAVQJF010071502.1, read on the forward strand.
CGCAAAGCACCATGCAATGATCCTTCAAAAGAAGCGCTTTCATCTAATAATAATAACTACATTATGTACATGGATCACTATGGTTGATATTCCAAACATTTTCTATTTGAAAGAAATGCTTCAAAGTCAAAATCTAAATCCTACTAAAACCACATTGTTGTTTTCATACATACATATAAATTTCACATATATTTAAATTGTTGCTTCCATTTGTGTCTGCGGATTAAACGAACGAGATAAGAGAGCGATAATCTGGCTGTTTCCCCTCCTTCCTGTAAGACACAGACATTAGAGTGGTATCCATCTTCCCATCTAACTTTCAGAAAGAAATCACATTAGCATTGTTCCAAAAATGGTTCATTATTCTTTTGGGTTTCTTTTTGTTTCAAGTTGTTTTGAAAGATCATGAGTTATCATGAGTTCTATCAAACGCTGAGCTGACAGTTGGCCCTGGTGCTGTGGTTTCAGCTGTCTTTTTACTGGATATTTGTATCAGCTGTTGTTCTGCAGCTCCAATCAACAGATAAAAGAGACTCTTTGTACGCCGTCATGCCAAATTGGGGATTATGGGGTCACAATGTTCTAAACATATCAAAGAAGGGAGCAAAATAGTTTAGATCTGTAAACAGCGGTTACACAATAAATCAACTGCCATGTGGCGGGCAGTTTGGAAGGACAAGTTCCTTCCTTCATCTGATGACCAGATCACTATAAAATAATGTGCTTTAAAAGCGAACACAGTGTTACATAAACCTGTCTGTAAATGATCTCCCATCACAGAATAGGGCTTCCTTTGCTTCTTGGGAGAAGAGCTGATACCTCGCTTTCACATTTTCTCATTCGTATCATGCAAGCAGAAAATAAATGCACCTATAAGATTTTTGGGGTAAATTTCCAGAGTTGGCACACCACAGCTGTGACAACGGAAACTCTTTAAATGGATTAGTTGTGCTTCTGTTATTGTGTCCAAGCTACACTCAGTGGTGTGATTGCTGCAGGGCACGTTGTTGTTGTGGGGGTTTTCTAGATGAGTTATACAATAGCTGCACAAGTCAAGAGTCTAGAGTCAAGTGCTGTTACAGGACCTGAAACTGGGTCCAGTCTCTGAGGTCTAACTTGGTCTCTCTCGCCTTCAATTCAGTTTATTCAATCCAGTATTATTCATATAGGGCCACACAGAGCAGATCCAGACTGAGTCTTTATGTACAGAGACCCAGGAAAGCAAACACACAGCAGCAAAGTACAGTTCCAGTAAAGCAATGGAACTGATGTTAACGTTAATAAAAGTAGTTGTAGTAGTAATACTAATAACAAGAGCAGTAACAGTAGTAGCAGCAGGGCCTGCCGAGCAAGGTGGTCCACATCCACAGATCCAGACTCCACAGATCCAGACTCCACAGATCCAGACTCTACAGATTCAGACTCTACAGATCCATACTCTCCACAGATCCAGACTCCACAGATCCAGACTCCACAGATCCAGACTCTACAGATTCAGACTCTACAGATCCAGACTCTCCACAGATCCAGACTCCTCAGATTCAGACTCCACAGATTCAGACTCCACAGATCCAGACTCTACAGATCCAGACTCTACAGATCCAGACTCTCCACAGATCTAGACTCTACAGATCCAGATTTCACAGATTCAGACTCTACAGATCCAGACTCTACAGATTCAGACTCCACAGATCCAGACTCCACAGATCCAGAGGCAGAAACACTCGGTCTCTTTCTTGGCCAGGCACACTGACGATGTCTGACGATGTGTCACTAAGATGGCCAATTGTCGTTTTGCACTTCGGCTGTTCTATGGATTAAGGCTGATCACCTGGTCAGCTTAGTTATTAGCTTAACTGATGTTGTGTTAGTGGCCTTTGATGTGTTAAAATTTAGTTTGTGCTGTATTTCATTTTTCGGATGTAAGTGTCTTTGTTTGCGACAAGGTGGTCCACCTCCACCTTAAAACACAGCAGGAAACCCTGATCTTTAGAGCTACACATTTTGGAAATATCAACCCTAATATATAGTAAAATTGAACCAAATAATAATTATGGACAATATCAGAGATATTTACATACGTCTTCTAAAATAATCTAAAGATAATCTAAACAAAGACAGTGATTAAGTTATGATACCCTGAGGGGTACATAACGTCACATTATCTGACTTTACACAACCAGGGTTGGACTCTATTAGATGTATTTTGTTTCCCCAATGTCCAGTGATTTAAAGATATACTGTTTCGTGTTGATACAGATAACACAAAGCTCATTCACTATGCGTTGGACCACACACAATAAAAAGAATGCCTGCCCTTCTAGCCTGGAAGATGATCTGTCAAGTGCTGCAAACTGAATATTTAGAAACAATTATATATTTCAGATATAAATTTAAAATGTACAACAAACAAATATCAGTAAACCACTCTAAGAAATCTCCAATAGTCCCATCTGCATGTCCTGTGACTCCCCCATGAGGTGCTGACTCCATGACTGACTAGTTACTACCTGTCATATATTGACACGTATAGGTTCTGCGGTGCACCTGACCTGCGTGTCTTCACGTTAAGTGATCCATCCCTCCAGCAACCATAACATGATTGGTACACCTCTTTATGGGCGATATGAACTACACGACAAGCAGATATCAGGCTCATGTAATTTCGTTAGTGCTTCACATAAACCCAAAACGGAAATCCCAGTTAGCAAGAAAAAAAACAAACCCAAATGCTTTATTTATTCTAGAAATAGATGTTTTTGCAATAACAGACTGTCCCTCCTGCTTTCTCCATCACTAACACGTATGCATGCGCATTTAGCATGACAGACCTATTATAGACGAAGTATATTTAGTATCACCATGTGGACTAAAGACCTACTTTAGAAGAATGGTGAATGCTACCACGGTGATTTTGTCATTTGTCAGTACGATCAAGTGATCTTCTCTGTGAATAAGTTACCACTTGAATTATCTTGTGATCACAAAGTACTTCTATTTTGTGGAGGCTTACACAAGCATGAAATGGCTGGCTGCTTGCCTTCCTATCTGACTGTTCCTAGGGGGCGTCACAGCCAGCAGGACAGTATAAAGCTGAGGGCCCGTCTTGGAGAAGCAGCAGCACCACAGGAGGAGGCCTTTGACACTGCTACGTAGTCAGGAGACAAAGCTACAGCCATGGACACCATCACACACGAAAAGAACAATTCCCCAGGCAAACATTTGATGCACAATTGACCTTAATAGCAAATCTTTTCTTAATTGATCAAAATGCCTCTTGTTTGATTTGCAGCAAATGTGTTTGCTATCTTTTTTTTCCCAAAGCACTCGAAGAATCCAAGTCTAGGAAGACCATCAACCACTTTACAGATGTGCACGGTCTGCCTTGCATCGAGAAGATTGTGAGCTCAGTGGTGGACACCCCCGAGCCCATCAGCACCGACATCACTGGCAAAATCCCCGAATGGATCAGCGGGAGCTTCCTGAGAAACGGGCCTGGGAAGTTCGAGATTGGAAACCAAAAGTGAGTATGACTTCTCAAAGCGCCGATACGTCTAATGCAGCCACTGCCTCACAAAGCGGACTCCTTTCTCCTGCGTCCTCATTCTCCTCAGGTTCAACCACTGGTTTGACGGTATGGCTCTCCTGCACCAGTTCAAAATATCCAACGGTCAGGTGGCGTACAAAAGCCGCTTCCTGTCCAGTGACAGCTACAAAGCCAACAAGGAGCACGACCGCATCACAGTGTCGGAGTTTGGCACCATCTCCATTCCAGACCCCTGTAAGAACTTCTTCCAGCGCTTCCTGTCAAGATTTGAATTGCTGAGTGAGTATGTTAGCAAACTGCTGGAACGGGAACTTTTGCAATGCAGCAAATGAGATGTCATTTGGATGTAAAGTGCCCAGTTTACCTCCGTGTGCCTAGAGGTATGTGAAGTACTGAATGTGAGAACAACTGTGGCATCTTCTTCTTCCCCTCTAGAGCCCTCAGATAACGCCAATGTGAGCTTTGTGACCTACAAGGGTGATTATTATGTCAGCACGGAAACCACCGTCATGCACAAGGTGGACCCTGACACACTGGAGACAACTAGCAGGGTAGGAAACATGATGCTGTAAGACATGAGTGGTGGAATGTAACTACTTACTATACTTTATGCTTCTACTCTACTTCATCTGAGGCACATATTGTACTTATTACTCCACTACATTTGTCTGACAGGTTTAGTTACTAGTTACCTTTCAGATTAAAATGTTTTGATAGATTTCATTGTCCAGTGAAAACCTCGTATCTCCAAATTTGCCAGTTTTGAATTTTAATCTTTCTGATAAACCGGAGGATGGAGTGTCCCTTTACAGTTTGAGAAAATCCACCTTCCTCTTCTCAATCTAAGAAGGGGATCAGCTGGAAAAGGCATCGTCACAGAGCTAAAAAAAAAAAAAAAAAGGAAGAAGAAAAGAGCAGGGCTGATTTTCTGAGGTCATGAAAAGTTGACATTTTTCAGAGACACGTGGTTCTCACAGGACCACGAGCGACGCTACAAAACCTGTGATGACCTTGTAGAATATGACACGTTGCGATATGGACGTGAATACTTCTTCCATCACTGGTTGTAGTTCTGCGGAGGCATATCTGTGCACAGCAGGTTTATTGACCTGGTGCTTTACACCAAGGCAAATTATTATAATGTAGAGACTTTATATCATGTCTTTGTGTCTAATAGGTGGACTGGAGCAAATTCATTGCTGTGAACGGAGCGACCGCACACCCTCACACTGAGCCCGATGGAACGACGTACAACATGGGGAATTCCTACAGCTCTAAAGGTATTTCAGAAGCACTCAAATACGTTTGTCTGCTACAGTAAGAGACAAGTGTATAGAGCAGCAACCCTGCTGCCTCACGCGGCCACTGACCTTTCGCAAGAAACTAACTGCGTATGTGCAAACAGGAGCGTACTACAACATCATCCGAGTGCCGCCGACCAAGAACACAGCTGGGGAAACCCTGGAGGGAGCCACAGTGCTGTGCTCGATTCCCTCAGTGGACAGGACCAAACCGTCCTACTACCACAGCTTTGGTGAGCAAAACATTCTCACACTCACATCAAAGTGCTCGCTGCTGTCACCCTTGGGCCTTGACTATTTAGATCCATTTCAAAGGAGTTGGATTCGACCTTCATGTGTATTCTACCGAGATGTCGACAAAGATTTCTGGTGCAGATTTGATCAACTACTCGTTTCAGCTCTAGAATGATCCCAATGACTTCCCTGCAAAGGGGTATGCAGATTTTGAATTTAGGAATTTAGAAAGCACTGGTATCATTGGGACTCGGTACTGGCGGATACTCCCAGTTGAGGCTTCAGAATTGGTATCCGGTGTGAAAGTTGGATTTGTGCATCACTAGTTAGATAGAAACTAATAATATCTTCTGAATCCATTATAGCCATGTCTGAAAACTACGTGGTGTTCATTGAGCAGCCCATCAAGATGGATCTGTTGAAGATCGTGACATGCAAGCTGAGAGGGAAAAGCATAAGTGATGGCCTTTTCTGGGACCCGAAACTCAACACCATCTTCCACCTGATTCACAAGCAGACAGGGAAGGTAAGGCTCCAACGCTGACATTCGGCGCTCTAACATAGTGGTGCAGCCTACTGACTGTGCTCGTACTGCACATTAGGCAAACATGGCTTGCTTTCATCCTTCTATTCAAACGTGTGTTCCAGGTAAGCTCCGTCAAGTACCTTGCCAAGCCGCTGTCAACCTTCCACCAGATCAACGCATATGAGGAGGACGGCAACTTGATCATAGATATGTGTGCTTCAGATGACGGCCAGGCAATCACTAACTACAACGTCCAGAACCTGCGCAAGTCTGGACAAGATCTTGATGAGGCAAGCCGGTTAAGTAAAAAGGCCAACACCCAGAAAGATGTATGTCCCATGCTTCCACGACTTGTCCGAACACTGGTGTAATTAAAGTGGAGTGCTTGTGTGGCTTTTTGGTTCATCCGAACAGTAGTTGGTTTGTTGAATCTGAAACGATGTTCATATTTTCCATCAGGTGTACAACACCTTGTGCAGAGCCTTCCCTCGTCGTTTCGTTCTGCCTCTCAACGTGGACCGTTATACGCCCTATGACCAGGACTTGAACAACCGGCCCAACAGCTCAGCCACTTCTACCAGAGTTGCCAAGCACAAGGTAGGCAGCCAACACGATCTACAGCCAGAAAAACTCATTTTTGCACCAAGCCCGTCTTTGACACGTGCGCAGCAAAGACGAAGAAGACGCCAACTCGTACTGAGAGCACAAAAGAACGTTAGATAACTGAAAGCTTTGAATGATAAAATGGTACCGCTTACAGAAAGAATACTTTACGACCTAACCATGTGCAGTCATTTTCCTGTACATATTGCATTGTGCTGTACATTTCCACATGTAGCCTTTATTACAGTTTTTCACATATTTCACTCTCCATATAAGTATCAATCATTTATAACTATAAAGAAGTATTTCACAGTATTTTACACCGGATCTTCTTTATTTGTTTACTGCTATTTTGTACTAATTCAAATGTTTTATAGGTTTAATATTAATTTAATGTTATTATTATGTTTCACTAACATTTTGATCTCACTGAACTGATCTATTTTCTGAGGGTGCCATGCTTTTAATATTACCGCAGTCAGTGTTGGAAATGAGCATAGTTCTGTAACTGCCAATGTTTCTCTGTGTGCAGGTCTTCTGCACCCACGAGGACCTCCACGGACAGGATCTTCATGACTATGGAGGTCTGGAGTTCCCTCAGATCAACTATGGCAGGTACAACACCCGCCCCTACCGCTACTTCTATGGCTGCGGCTTCAGACATCTTGTAGGAGACACACTGATCAAGATGGACCTCCACGGCAAACACATGAAGGTGAGTCGAGTGTCATTTATTGTTCTCTCTGATGTTTCCAGCTGTTAGTTATGTTAAATCTTAAATGAAGTAGTGAGTATTATGCTGTAATATTGTAGAAAATAAAAGGGAGATAAATTTGAACTTCCAGTCTACAATCATTACAAGTCAAAGAACAGCCAGTGTGACAGAAATGAATGTTTTCAGGTGTAAATGATCCATTTCCACGTCATTCGTAGCGCTTTTAAATAACATTAAACATCAAACAGTCAAATATGAGCAGCCAAACTGCAGCAAACTCATAAGTAACTACTGTATTTTCTCACAGGTGTGGGAACAACCTGGCCTTTACCCCTCCGAACCAGTCTTTGTAGGCTCCCCTAAGGCCACAGAGGAGGACGACGGTGTCGTCTTGTCCGTGGTCATCACTCCCAATAAGGTTACTCATGTTCAGTCAAAGATTTTTGATGAGGGACTGCACAAACACACACCCGTACTACAGGTCACAGTACCTTTCCTGCTTTAAAGATACACTTTGATTTTGTTAGAGAGGGTCCAAATCCCGCAGATTTCCGCCAAGCTCACTGCTGATTTTCAGTAAACTTCTGATCTCTCTGTTACGCTTTAAACAGTACGTTTTTCCCCTTAATCCTTTCCAGGACAAGAGTACGTTTCTCCTGGTTTTAGATGCCAAAACGTTCGAGGAGCTGGGCAGGGCTGCGGTGCCTGTCAACATCCCCTACGGTTTCCATGGGACATTCAGTGCCACAGCACAGGAGCTGAATGATAAATGTCTTACATCGCATGGATAGACAGACGTTAGTTGTCTGAGATGCTTTGCTTGTCTCATCATCATCACGCTAAGGTAGAGGTCACGCCGCATATATAATATACAGAATAGTTTGCTTGGACTTGTTGGCAAAAATGGGAACAAAAACCTCCTAAAGTTTATTCATATAGCTGTTACATTGATGAAGTGCGATTACATCTTAAGATAAAGACTGTAGGCTAAATGAAGGCAATTTCTCCTGCTATTCTATACGGTGTGAGCGCAGCAAAGAAATAACAGAAATAATGTAAAGGTTCAGCAAAGATGATTCGTGACATCTTATTTTGTAAGAACCAGAAGCTGATGCCTTGGCACGGGGCCCACGTGTTGGAGAGCCGTTAGCCTCATGAAAATGTGCATTTTTAAATACACTTGTGAAACACTGTGTTCATTTCCTCATTGTAATAATAATTGTTTTCATGAGAAAGATTTGCTTGCTAACTAAAGGTGGACATTAGAAACCACTGCCAAATAGCGCAGAACTGCGTTGTAACACTTTGCAGTGACGTAACACTCTATAGAAACGGTACACTTCAGCCACTGATACATTAAAATATCTACAAAAATAAAACACCAACTCCACAACAGTAGTAGCGAATATTTCAAAGTAAATCTGAATGTGGCCAGCCATGTCTTCATTCTGCTCAAATACCATTTAAAAACACAAGCAGACAGCAGAGCGGTCACGTGAGAAGAAACATGGAAACACAGAACACTTTCTCTAAGCTTTAGTCATGGACCTGAGTACGTTTCCATATTCCCCCTTTTGTTTGTTTATTTCGGGGGTGTGTGTTCTTTGCATGAGCTAACAACAATGACAACATGCGAAAATCTTTTGTACTTGGTCACTTTAATTCCTTATAAACATTAATAAATACATTTGTGCATAGTGAACTTTCATTTAATACACTTTAAAAAAGAATGACATTCGATCAGGATTCATCGCTGAACGTACGCCTACGTGTGAAGAACCAAACGTCAAATTGTGATAATACCTGTTGGGATTTGAGGAAGAATAAATTACATCCTATTCAAAATTAGTACTTTTTTGTTAGCATTACTATCTAGTATTTTACTAGAACGCATAACTCAGTTTATAACAGTGAACATATTTTAGTTAAAAAATAACCAAACAACAATCAAAGTATGCCACATTGTATGAAGCTTGGCAGCTTTTCACAGTAGTAGTGAATATGACTAACGGATGAGCTGCAGAAGGCACACGTGCAGTACATAAACGAAAAAGAAAACCATCCCTCAGCAGAATGAACAGATGTGCTTCGTCGCGTAGGCAACGGTCCATGCAGCAGAATTAACCCTGCAGCTTATCAGAAATTAGAGCCAGTGTTTGCCTCAGGTGGCTTTTCTTCTCTTTCAGGTAGGACTCGAGGTTTTGAGCATCTGTCAGAATGCCCTGCAGCTCCTTCATCTGGGAGGTGTCTGCTGCAGCTCTCTCACTGCAACAGACCAGAAACACAGACATCAGTACAGTCACTAAAAGCAAGAACCGTATCAAAAGCACCGACACCGTGTCCTTACAAAGCTGAAGATCCGTGAGCCCCGGGTGTCAAGCGGGGGGCAAATCATTTTGTAGCTGCGACAATCAAAGGCTAAACTATGTCTATGTAGCACGTAAACGCAAGCCTGAGCTTGAGATCAATTGTTTGAGGCAATGATTGTATTTGAGATTAAACGCCTGCATCACAGGTGTGAGTGTGCGGTTTTTCCCTACCAGCGCAACAGGCGTGCATTTTCCTGCAGGTCCTCAGCGTTTTATTGGCATCATTTTCACATGGAACCCTCATAACTTACTGGTTTTAAAGCAGATCATCGAAAGGCATACCAAGCAACTATGAATGACAACTCTGTAAAGTCTAATCCGGCTGTTTGAATGTCACCTACCTTAACAGTTCAGCAAATTCTGAAAACAGCACGCTGACCCCTCGACTTGCACCTGTGACAGAAAGCAAAATCAGGAGAGATCTCTGACCTTCACAACTAGACTACACTGCCATTTTCATTTCACATAATTATTATTATTTTCTTTATTTGACAACGTTCCGATTCATGTGATTGACGTGGCAGCAACCCGGGGATCTGGAAGCAGGCCACATCACAGATCACATGATTTTGGCAGTTTCAAAGCAGAGCAGCAAACAGAATGTGTTTACGCGACACCGTCTCCCCACATCCTCACACCTCTCTCAGGCCAGTTCACGGGTCCCTTCGTTCTCACCAGCCGTGTGAAAGCAGTTCGGTTGATGTACAAACACAAAGCCCTGCAGCTCCACGTCTGTTTGAATACAACTTTTGAGTTTATTCTGTGTCACCGGCGGTGTGGCGTTGCACGTACTTGCAGCTGTGGCCTCAAATAAATCGGCTGACTCCAACGTGGGTGGTTTAGGGGGAGTCTTTTTCTTTTTTGGTGGCGATGCGTCTTGACTTGCAGGCGTGTGTTCCACCTATTGCAACGGGGAAAGGACTGGTTGCACTAAAGCGTCATTTGCGCATCGAAAAGTGTAGCATCTGTCTGGCAACAAGTGAAACCTGGCAGTAACAGAAAGGCAGTACAGATTCTGAACCATTTCCAGCACAAACACACAAACGCTAAGAATTAAAAAAAGAAAATTGAATAATTAGAGGGTTTCTGACACACACACACACACACACACACAGCGTACAAGCAATTTGCTCTTGGATCCAATTGCCTTCTCAGTATCCATCATTTACTCATGTAATGTAATTAAAACATACATCTCTTTCTTGCAAACAACACAACCGGCACGTCCTGCCTGCAGCTATTCTTACCTCTTGGGGTTTCGCCTGCTTCGGGCCTTTGCTGCTGTTCACTGCCCTCTTGTTTAACGTCAGCGGAATCAGTTTTTCTGCCATCGGTGTTGCTTCTTTCATTGTGACGTAATGCTGCTGCAAAAGTGAAGTCAGACAGTTGAAATACAGGCACAGTGCCACAGTATATAGAGCATAACTAATTATTCTGCATGGAAACACTGGAATCAAGCAGAATCACCATAAACCCGCGTGGTCTTTATTTAAAACAGATTTTTTTCTTTCCAGCCTGCAGATAACCAGAACACTTTCAGACTATGGTTTGGTAAACTGGGCAGATGATCCTGTTACTGTTAAGACATCTGACTGAGTCAAACTAACACTAATTAAAAGCTGTAATGATGTGATAATACTTTGCCCAACAATGTGCAATACCGATATTCATATGTGTTTAGACTACTGTTCAAACTTAGATTACTGGTACAGCGCTTTGGGAACCGTTTCGGTTGAAAAAGCGCTATATAAGAAAGAGTCCATTTACCATGTGTAATAACGTAAATTCTGTAGTTTTTGTATATATGCACAAATTCTTTTACACATACGTATGTACTACTTGTTGCACTGTTGTTGCACTTTGCTGCCGAGGGACTAATAAAGGAGCATCTGGTCCGACTTTAGTTAACCGTACGCGTTCTGTCGTCT
>JAVQJF010071525.1:0-15259 GCA_036023855.1 Gadopsis marmoratus
ACACACACACACACACACGCTCACACACACACACACACGCGCTCACACACACACACGCGCTCACACACACACACGCGCTCACACACACGCGCTCACACACGCGCTCACACACACACACACGCGCTCACACACACACACGCTCACACACACACACACACACACGCTCATGCACACAGTCAGTGGTGTTTGATGCTCGTACCTCTACCATCATCTTTCCTGAATCCGAAGCCGCCTCCCCCTGGTCCTCCTCGCTCTTGCCTTCGTCCCTCTGCGATGTCCACCCTCAGTGACCTTTGATCTAGCAACTGCAGGGGTCAGAGGTCACGTAAGAAGATCTGACTGGTCTCTTTCATTCTTCAGGGTATGTTTACATGATGTGTGCTGATTTGTCTCTTTATATTCTCACTGGGTTTAAACGGCACCAGCTCACTGCTACAGTCTGGATCTCTTGGATCGCCTGTCTGTGTTTTTGCACTTTTACATTGTAAATCTTTTTATCTTGTATTTTTATTACCCTGAATTGTCCAGAGGCCTGAACTAGAAGGCAGTTCCACATCCAGGATCTCTGCTTGTTCTCTGCGTCACTAATCAGTCACACAATGCTGGTCATCAACTCGCTAAACCAACCGAGCGTTTGCTAATCTGACCAATCACAGACACGAGCAGCAGCCGGCAGCAGAGCGACTTTACAAACGAAGAGCAAACTATAATATTAGAGAAACACAAAGAAGTGAAACATCATCCAGCTGAAAGCAACACGGCTGCAACTAAACTGAAGGCTGATGATGTCGCTGCGCCACCATCAGGGCACGAGGAGATCTGACTATAACCTGCTGACCTCCGTGGATTTCGTCACATTAATGTGTTCTGATGGCGTGTAGATGACAGTCTGAGCTACAAACTGAACGTAACATCTGAATTCACCTTCATACGTCATCAGTGCAACAAGGCTTCAGTCTCTGCTGGACGATGACGTCAGGACACAGAAGCTCAGTCACATGACTTTGACACAGAGAGTCACAACCTGGATCTCAGAGAGAGAGAGTTGTGCAGCTGCACGGGGCCTCCTGCTGGTGATCTCCCAAAAGATCTGAGTGGTCAGTTTTATAAGCATTGATCGGTTCTCACCAACATAACCTGCTTCGGAGCAGTTGAGAGGTTACCATAGCGACGTAAGAAGTGAACCACCATCCCAACCCTGCAGTTTCCTCGCTGCCCTTACATCCTGCTCTGTAGCTCAGGCCTCTGGTGTGTGGAATGTGCTGTACATTAAGGTTGTTGTTGTCAGCTGACTCAGATACTCACAGCACCGTCGTACGTCAAAGCTTCTTTAAGAGATTCCAAATCTTCAAACTCAACATAACAAAAACCTTGAAAGAGACACAAACACACAGGAGACAGTGAGACCAGAGTGTACCCGATACCTGAAGCACTCAGTAAGACCAGTATCTGCACCAGGACTACCCCGAGACAGACACGCTACCCTGAAACTCCACAGAACTCATGAAGCTACGGTGTCCTGGTTGGACCAAACTGCAATGCTGTGAGTGTTTTTAAATGAAACTTTGAGTACACGCTGACACAGAAGATAAAGACCTCTGACCTTTGAACTTGTCTGTCTCTTTGTCTCTGACCAATCGGACACTGCGGATGTTGAGCTCTTTGAAGATGACGTCGATGTCTCCCTGCACCGTGTTGAACGGCAGGTTTCCCACGTACGCCGTGAACGGGGGCTCCGACGGCAGATCCTTCTGCTTCCTGGGGCCTCCGGAACCGCCGCCGCTGCCTCCACGGGGCCTGATGGGGGGACAGACGGACAGCAGGTTTGGAACAGCGCAAAAATGTTCAAACCGGTTTGATATTAAATCCAGACCCAGACAGGACTGGTATACCAAATCTTACCACTAGGTGTCGGACAACATAATGCGACTACTCTCTCATAGCCAGACGTGGCGCCACGCTTGGTTTGGGAAGTCCTTCTGCTATGGGGGGCTGCCACGTTGTCACACGCCTTCATTTGGAGGATGAATACTGCACTCGAGTTTTAGGTGGAGGTTTGTAAAAAAGAACGAACCTGGAGCACTTTTTATTGCGAGACGTGTGAAAGGTCGCGGTGCTGTAATCCGGTGCATTTTTAAGGTAATGCAAAACAAAAGTTAGATAATAGTCAGTGTTTTATTATGAACATGCAACCGAACTTTCCATAAACTAACTGGCAGCGTCTCCTCGTCACACTGATTATTACTGATGGAGAGGACCAGCTGCATTTAGCATCAGAACGCCGTCGGCGCAGGATGATGATGATGATGATGAAGCTACTTTATTGTAATTTAAACGTGTCACAATGACAAATGCTGGTTCAGGCGGTTTGAATCAAATCAAACTGGCTTACTTTTGTACAGCAGACCGAACCACACGTGGACCTAACTAACAGCGAGCATCATGGGACTTGAAGTCCAGCCCAGTGTGCTCCTGTGGACTGATGCTTCCTGGTTCAAATCATTATTTTGTTCCTTCTTTGCTTCTGAAAACATGTTTACACACTAAATGCACCTTTTCTGAGTAAGTAAGTCACTTTATTTCTGTGCGTTCATATTTCACTTTTACCAGATAAAATCCAGTGATTCTGTCGTCTAGACCCCAAAATATCTGACATAGCCCGAAACACCCCCCCCGACATATAAATACAGCAGTCAGCAGTGTGGACAGGACGGAGTATCAAAGACTCAGACCGTACAACAGAGTAGCAGTAGTACAAATACTACCTCTACTACCAGTAAGCAGAGGTGGAGGAAGTACTCAGAACTTTTACTGCAGTAAAAGTACTAACACCACACTGCAAATACTCTGTTCCAAGTAAAAGAGCTGCATTGAAAATGTTCTGCTAAGCGGCTGCACAAACGTCTGATGTGAAGCTCCAGGTACTTTACACATTCTGATTATTAAAACAAAATATAATCAACTAATAAATGATGATGTAATATCACAACGAAGGTGTAACCCCATGACATCATATACATCATACCGCATTATTTTATTTGAAGACAACTTCGAATGCACGACTTTACCTTGTAATTGTACTTCTACAATTAAGTACTTTCACTTGAATAACACATCGTGAACACTGTCGAGCACCGCAGCAGCTCACCTGAGGCTCCGTGGCCTCGGCAGCCAGAGGAGGCTCAGTGTTTCTGCTCTCTGCTGGACTGTAACTCCATCATACAGCTCATCTGTTAGAAACAAGCTGAAACCAGGAATCCAGTCACTGATCCATCAACCGGCTCCGGCCTGAGCTCTACTCTATCTCTCTGCACAGTTCACCTCGAAGGATTTTGGACTTCTGGTCAAACAAAACAAAACACCACAGAAGATTTGACAAGGCAAGACTCGCTGGAGACAGTTTGTCATTACGGTAACTAATTACAACACAACAGGGAGGCGGCGCTGAGGGAACAGAACTTCTTTCATCAGCAGCAGGATCTGACGCCTTGGTAGACAATCCAAAACTGAGCTTCACAGCTAAATCAAGCAATCACTTAGTCAAATCCTTCATCCAAACACATGATCTTAGACTCCGAGAAACTGAGTTCAACAACTTCACTGTGTTGTGATGTTTAGTAGATCAAACCATTCATTGGTTAATCGATAATGTCAGCAATGGCAGGATCAGCCCTAAAGACCAGCGTACCAACTGCAGGTCTTTGACCCAAACTTGTGACCCTGCTGACTCTGAAGGAAACCTCCTGCAGGACCTGCAGACACCCTGAAACACTGTTAGCTTCACCACACATCAGCTGCTTCACAACTAACAGAACAGAGCAGGGAGCAGCAGCTGGCCCGATATTACCTGCACAGATCAAAGCCCATCAATAATCAATTAAACGGATCGATATCCAGCCTCATGTTCGGATGAATCTGCAGCTGCGGGCACATGATGCAGCCATGCGGGCAGCCTGCAGCTGCAGGTCCGCCGCCACCTCCACCTTCCTGCGGCCTCCTGTCCCGACTCTCACCGGGACCGGCTCCTCATTACGAACAGTGAACACGTTCCCCTTTATTCCACCACGGTGCTATGGGCGATCCCCGCCACATGGGTCCGCTCGTGTCGCTAGCCCCCGGGCTAACAGTTAGCCTGATACCTCCGGGACCGCGGTGTTTCCCAGCCGCGCTCCACGGCCTCCCCTCACTGCGGTGGGTGCAGGGCGGCACGAGCTCCGGGGCCTGGCCGCCCTGCGCCGATGCTCGGGGCGGAGAGCACCGGGAAACACGGCGACGGTCCGGCCGCGGTTTGTGTCTGGGACACAGGGCAGCGCTGCCGTGTGGGGCGGACACTTACCCTCTGCCGCCGCCGAAGCTGCCGTAGGCCCGGTCCCGCTCTTCGTAGCTATCGAAGTCCGCCATTACCGCTGCTGTGTGTCGGAGGAGGAGGTCCTACACGTCACACACAGAGCGGGTTTAGCTGCCCGCAGAGCGCCTGACCGGGAACACCGACACTCTGACAAAAGTGTTTTATTGTTCACTTCGTTTGAAATACAGAGACATCAAATAAAACGTATGTTGTCCATGATGAATAAACAACAAGGTAGGACAACGAAACTACCAGGAAACACTGTTGATTTAACAAATGATTGTTAAAACGAGCCTACGTTCATTAAATACAGGCAAATGGGTTTTTTTTAGACTTTCAATGTTTGTGATTAAATGTTTGTTTTCCTTTAAGAAAACAGAAAATAACGTCTGAATCCAGAAAATTAGCATCTGCATAATAATATTTGAAAATATAATAAAATGTACAGGGTAGAATGTTTTTGATTTGTGAAAAGTCCAAACAGCACATTAGGGTAACAAAAAAATGAATAGCAACAATATTTGTCAGTTCTTCAATTATTTAAAATGATTAATTAGATAATTAAATTAAAGTAAATCAACGTGTTGGGTATCAACTGAACTGCAGAAAAAAATACTTTGTAGTGATGACACTAAATTATCTGAGAAGCCAAATAAGAGGGAAGATCAGGAAAGCTGAAATAAAGACGTTCAATTTTCTTATATATGTATATAGAATATATACGGTATATTTTACATTACATGGTGTTTTGTTACTATATTTGTTCTATATGCTGCATGTTTTTGTGCTGATTTTATTCTTTTCAATCTTTTCTAATTTCTCAAAGTGAAAAATGGTTTTTAAAATATCTCTAACAGCAAAGTATGAAACATAAACAGTCTTCTGGAATACTCTGTGAAACACATTTAATATTTTCTGTTATTTTATACTCTCCCTGATACACTTTTAAATTCATAGTTGGGTGTTATTATGTATTTGTTCTCTATATATTTGCTGACTATAATGTTTTGGACATTAGGGGGTACAGTGGCGCCAAAGGAAAGGTCAGAAGGTCAAACTAATTATTTGGCTTAATAACCTTCACTATACAGTGTTATCCAAATTTCATGTAAATCTGATCAGTTAAGGTTTCCTGCAATGGACAGTAATCAAAATCTAATCACCATCCTTTGGCCCTTGTTTCTAGTGGAACAGAAATACAGATAAATTCACTCGTGAACAACTAAAAGCAGAACATACAGTGGTTGATAAATGTTTTGATTTGTTATAGAAGGTCTACTGAATAATTATAATATAATCTAAACTGTTGTTCCTGATACTCCAGCAGACAAACAGACCAGTACTGCAGCCAGTCCAGCCTGGAGGTTGTCTGGAGGTTCCTGCAGTAACAGAGCATGTGAATGATTTGAACATTTGAACATGATCAGCTGTTTTTCTTTTTAAACCATCTGATGAAGATAAAATGACAAACACAAACATCTGACAGTAAGATGTTTATTTACATCATATATTCATTTATCAACAAGATATTTCTTTAGATTTCTGTAATAATAGGTACAACTATAAGTGTATAAAAATATATAAATCAGGTCAGGGATCTCTATAGCAAGAGCTCTTGTAGGGTGTGTAAGGGTTCAACACAACTCTAGCAGATCTTGTAGATCTTGTCAAGATTTAGCAGACATCTTGTGGGTCTTGTAAAACAAGTTGAGGTTAAACACAGCTCTTGTAGATCTTGTACAGCTCTGGTGGAGGTCATGTAGATTTTGTAGAGGTCAGGCAGATACCTCTTGGACATCTTGAAGATCATCCAGGAAATCCCTTGTAAAATGTAGATACATGTTGTGGCTCTTATAGACCTCTTGCAGAGCTCTTGAAGGATGTATGGATTTAGCACAACTCTTGTAAATCTTGTAAGAGTGTTGCAGATCTTGTAAATATCCAGCTGAAGTCCTGTAGACCTCTTATAGAGTTCGTGAAGGACACCTTAGGATTTAATACAATGCTTGTAGATACTGTAGATAAGAAGTGTTGCAGATATTGTAGACCACTTGCAGAGCATGTGTAAAGGTTCAACACAGCACTTGTAGATCTTGTAGAGGTTTAGCAGTCTGGTAGATCTTGAACAGGCCTGGCAGAGGTCTGGTAGATCTTTTAAATATCTTGCAGATGTCTTGTAGTTGCTGTAAATCTAGCAATAGTCTTGTAGATCTACAGCTTTCAGGTCTTGCAAAGTTTTTGTAGGGCCTGTAAGGACTCAGCACAGTAATTGCAGATCGCGTAGTGGTCTCACAGTGGTCTTGTAGATCTGTGAGAGTGGTTTATCAAAAGGAGAAACTCAGTCTAGTAGATGTGGATGTTGAGGTAGTGGGAAGACATTGACCACAGAGTCCGCTTGTGCTGTATTTCAGCATCTGCCCGGCGTGGTGGGCTCCTCTGGGATGTCCCTCAGGTTTGGTGGAGGGGAGTCGCTCTGAGGTGGTGGTGAGGGTCTGGATCCACGCTGTCGCAGGTCACTGGACTGGACATCCTTCTCACCATGAATCATGACTTTTCCCAAAGACTGGAAGCACAAAACCCAACACAGGAACAAACCAAAATATAGCTGAGACTTTATTCTTATTTGGATCCCCATTAGCAAGTGAAGTGGAAAAGAAAGTGGTCGCTAGTCTTTCTGGGGTCCACACACCATCTGTGAGACTATCTGTACTAACACACACATTGAGACAAACTGTACAGAAACACAAGCAACTATAATTTATGTTAGAACATGAGTAACATAAAACACGAAAACAAACTACATACATCCCTTTTATTTGAAAGCCTGTTGACATTAATACGCTTGTACCTGGTTCTCAGCCAGCGCCTCTTTAGCCATGTAGTGCTCCCTCTTCATCTTCATCTCCACCTCCTCGGGGATGTCAGGGACCATCAGGTCAATCAGACGGCCGATGAAGAAGACCACATGCTGAGGAAGAAAGACAGGAAATGCCTTCATCAGGTCACAGCAGGAACTTAGCCAGACCCCAAACCTGCTGCCTCATCAACACTCAGCAGGCTGCTTCATAGAGAGCACTCATTTTTCTTTTCATCGTGTTTCTTCAGACACTAACTGTTAATTTATTGCAGAGTGAGCTCGTGTGACTCTCACACTCTCTAGATGTACTCCTAAAACAATACTTCATCAAATTAACCTGATGTGTGACACTGACCTCAAACACAATGACAAAACTGAGTCGTATGGCGAGGAGGTGAAAGTACTCTGGGAGGTATTCACCGTCTTCATCCCTCAAACCCCAATACCTGCACAGGGCAACAACAACATTGTCAGCTGTTCCTGTTCAGACCATATATTTAAAAGAATCCCCAGTAAATAAAGTGATCCACTGTAAATATAAAGTCATATGACCGACAGAGAGCTCATTCATTGGACAAGTTGGAGACTTCTTGTTTTGCTTCATCAACATCAGCGTTACATGGACCTGCAGTGATGTTGCCTACCTGCAGGACGTGTGTTGGTGTTGCTGGCTGTAGTTGCGTGGCGATGTTGCGAGCGTGAAGTTGATGAAGCCGCTCAGTGTGCTGTCTCTGGTGTAGCGGTAGTACAGACGAGGCAGGAAGGACGAGGTGAACGCTATGAGGAAAGCCTAAAAGCACGTGTTTTGAAAAAGTTCAGATTCTATTGATTCTAACCTTCAAACATCTCCTTGAAAAACAGAGGTCATCACAAAGATAGACAGAAAGACTTACATTGCAGAGGACGGCTATGTGTGTGATGAACTGCAGGATGGAGAACCAAATGCCGATGTCCTGAGCCCGCTCCACCACCGGGCGGCGATATTCAGTCACAAACTTCTGAGCGTCCAAACGAATCTCCACCCAGTTATTAACAAGAGCGAAGAGAGGAGCGAGAGGACACGCCGCCACGAAGATGGTGATGAAACCAAACTGAATCACTGAGGAGAAGGAGGAGGTTTAGAGAGCACAGTCACTACACCTCACAGGATGCCACAAGTCACAGGTCTCTATTCATTACAGCCAGTCACAACACAGAGAACGTATACACCCACCCAGCAGCCCCAGGAGAATAAATCCAACAGGACAGGACTTACCCATCTCCAGGTATTCGCTGAAGAGTCCCTCACAGACCAGGAGCTGGTAGTCTGCCTCCCAGGGAGACATTTCCTTCTCCTTCACCTCCTGTCCTTCCTCCTCCTTCAGCCGAGGACTTATCTTCCTCTTCTGCCACCATGACTTCAACTTCCTGCCAAATAATGAGCCACCAGTTTCAGTTAGAAAACTCGCCAGCACGTTTCATTGGTCACTAGTTCAACATACGACCTTCACGAGGTGAAGGTGAAGACGACTGCACACATTTTTAGTATCTTGTTTGCACACATCGTTACCATTTTACAGTTAGTATCTTGTTATTATCTTGTTCTCAGAAGTAAGTATCGTGTTTGAACTTGTTGGTATAATGTTAACACAATGCAACTCGTTCACACAAGTTACGATCTCGTCCCTCTCAGTGTTTGTGTGTTTGTGTTTACGGGCTGATGAACTCCTGGACGTTGTTGATCAGTTGTTTTCCCACCATGATGACCAGCAGCTCCTGAGCCAGTTCAATGAGACATCCACCTGCTCCACACTGCACCACACACAGGCATAAAGATCTTTTCATGCTGTTATGTCATTGTTGCCCCTTTCATGAACATCATTTCATTAAAGGGTATCAACTGAACTGAAGAAACAAACGTAAAAGAGAGAAGTCCAAACAAAATGACCACCAGAGATAAAATCAGGCTGTTTGACACAACATTTCTCAGTTACATTTAAGATTTCACATTTTCTCTTTCACTTCTCATCTTCACATTTTTTACTGTTCTGTCTGGCTGAAATTATCCTTCAGATTACTTATCAGCATCAGTCCCACAATGTGACAGACTCACATCTTCATTGCGAACTCCAAACAGAGTGTTGTAGTTTCCAGGGTAACCAATGAACCTGGTCAGACACAAAAAAACAGCTGGTTAAAACCTTCACATATTGAACTTCTTCCTCTCTGTATGAGCAAAGGTTGTGATGACAGACTCAGTGAGGTTTTAAATTAACTGTGAGAACAAACAGCTGGATGTTTTCATCATCAGCCTGCAGGATGCGCTGTAGCTTCTCTAATGTTTTCACAAACCTGATGAAACTCAGCATGCAGACTTCCAGTTCTAATTTGATCTGTTTTATTTTGAAAGTCCTCTCAGTTTCCTCGTGTTTCCGTCAAACAACACTCACCAAATATACAAGGAAGAAGAAAGAACCAAAAAAGACAGGATATAGGGAAGAATAAAAAAACAGGGAAAGATAAAAATAAAAGAGGGATTGGAAGAAGCCCTTTTGGTGATGAACCTGTTCTGGCCTGGTCTGATTGGTTGAAGCAGTTCTCACCTGCCTTTGAAGAAGGCGATGTAAACTGGAGATGAGTAGAAGTTGACAAACTGGAATATGAAGACTTTGAGGATAAACATGTCTTCATATTTTGTCTGAGTGCGATGCATCTCTGACAGAAACACAGAGAAAGAAATGTTTTAACAACAACATCTGATTGAACAGAATAAATCCGTTCTGTTCGAATAGACCATCCACTCATTTTCATCTGTTCATTACTTTCTTTAAAGAGCAGCTTTCCCCTCAAAACCATCAGGATTAAAAACTCTGATCCTGTCAGGACCCCCAGTTTAAGTAATGGTTATGTTCCTAGAATGTTTCCTTTAGGTTTTTAAGTTCCTCCCTATTAACTATCATTAAACCTCACTTTGTAATATTTCTAAAATATTTTTCTTTTCCCTGTAACACTTTCAGGTTTTTTGTTGGTAATTTTCTTCAACATGGAGGTAATTAGCTTGTTAAGTCAGGAAAAAAAACATTTAAACAGGCCCAAAAACGTATTTAAAACCCAGAAAAGCTGAATTAAATTTGTCAACAAAAACTAGAAGAAAAAATTCCATGGAACTAGATCAAGCAAAGAAGCAAACACAAAAATTTAGCTGTGAATATACAACTTACAAAACTGTGTTATATTTTCATCACAACTTTCATTATTTGTTATTAGAAGTTTAAGGATTTGATGGCCAGGTACCACTTGGTAAATAAGTGACTAATCATCAATCATTGCTCATCACACCTAGATAAAAACTGAAAAGCAAATTGTTAAATTGTGACTAAAATGACTTGCATTTAAGACTAAAACTGAGGATGAGGAAGGTGAGGAAGAAGTTGTGACTCACCCCAGCGGGTGAGGATGTGGGCCAGTGAGGTGTAAACTCTGGACAACATGAGGATGACCAACAGGTTCAACACAGATCCCGAAATACTGGCTATCCTCCCAGCCTGAACACACACAAAACACACTATTTGATCAGATAAATATAAAAATAGTAACAGAAATGTGGAGATGTGGTAAGTTGTGGAGTCCCTCAGGGAAGCATCCTTGAGCATCTGTTATTTCTATTGAACCTTATATAGACTTAAAGAAACACATCAGCTGTGTTGTGTAGTGTGTTGTTGTGCGCTCACAGAGAAACTGAAGAAGCTGTTTCCAGACTTGTAGATGATGATGCTGAGGATGGTGCGGTACAGAATGATGGCGATGAGGAACATCAGCACCACAGCAACCTGTACACAGGAAGATTATGTTGTATGGACCAGTCAGATAACAGTTCATTCCTGTGACATCACAATCAGCTCACATACCTGGTATTTATTAGCTGTTGTTTCCTGACTCCTCTACCTGCTCCAGATGAGGAAAACCCTCCAGACTGTCCCAATATCAGACTAGTCAGAGGTTAAGGGTCAGCGGTCAGGACACTCACCATGGTGATGATGATCATGCAGCCGGTCAGAGTTCTGTTGAGTCGTTTACTTTCAGGAAAGTAAGGTTCCTCTGCTCCAGTCACCGGGTTCCTCATGGTCATCGGCGCCATGGCTGTGAACTCTGGACGGGGTCGCTCCTGTGGAGGACAGAAGGACGTGAACTCCAAAAAACCCTTGATCAAAGATATCTATCAGCATCACCTTTATCAATTATATAACACAACCTAAATTAACCTTGTTTGTCAAATATCCAAACTCATAACGTCGCGGGAGGCAGAGACAAGGTGATCACGTGCTGGCCTGGCAAAGGCAAAAAGGACTACAAAACAGTATGGCTGTAAGGATGGACTACAAAACCCATCTGCAGCTGGGCCTCCAGGAGAGCAGATGCTGTCCAGCTGAGCCGAGTTATGAGAGAGGATTAAAAGGAAGAGCAACAGAATGCTGGGAGAGAAGTGTGAAAGACGGTTGGATGTCACAGAAGGAGAAGACAAAGGCGATTAAAAAGAGAACGGCGACTGTCGGCCTGACGAGACGGAGCGAAACCAAAGAGAAGGCAAAAGAAGAACACACTGCACTAAGACAGTGCTGATGTCCGCTGGACTTACAAGGAAAGACTTGATAAGTGAGATAATACAAAGAGAAGTTGTGTTATAGTTTATCGAGGTTGAAATAAGCTGGCATTTAAGTTGGAATACGCCGTGATATGTCCGAATTTCTCGCACCCACACCGGCCAGACTCTGTCCCGGCCTCCTGAGACGTAATGGTATGATTATGTGCACAGTGTCTTTTTTATGAGACGGGTGTGGTGTGAGACAGGTACCTCGATGTCCTGGAATTCGGAGCAGTCCCAGCGGTGAGCCAGGGCTGAACAACTTCTCTTCCAGTACTCCAGGAAGGTGACGGCCCACAGAGACATGAAGACACTGAGAAACACTGTTCCTCCGTTATCGAACAAAAGACCCGCCTACAGTGACAGTTGGACCGAGTCAGAGAGACGGACAGAGTCAGAGAGACAGACAGGTGAACTCGACTGTGGACACGAAGCAAATTTCAGCGTTGCTGCGATTGCATAGTTCATGTAAAGATGTGAATTTGTGCAAAAATGTATGCAATTAAATGTTTTGATTTGCACAAGCTACGTGGCTAGCTAGCTTACAGCTAACATCTGTACATTTGGTTCACTGGCTGTTTGAGGTGAATAAACACAAACAAAGCAGGACAGGAACAGGCTCAACACATTGTCACCCGGCAGGCGCTGCGTTGGTGGATTACTTTGTAACGTGGACGGTGTATTTTTACGGTTTCCCTCGAGATCGTCGTGAAAGTAAAAGTGTTGCATGTGAACAGCCACACTGGAAGGGGGAGTGACGCTGTTCCTCCAGCTGCCATGTAGTGATGATGAAGCACACCGACAGCTTTACAGACAGGTGGACGGACAAGTACCTTGTAGGTGATACAGATGCTGGAGTAGTTCCAGTGGGAGCAGATGTTACAGAGTGGACACATGATGAAGCTGCCTCCACTTTCACACAACTCCATCCTACGCACACACAGTTAACAATAAATAGTTAATAGACGTTTACCATGCAGGGGATCTGTCAGGGAGACTAAACTAAGATGACCGTGTGAGTGTTGTCTGCATATTGGCAGAGAGAAATATATATTTCTAAGTAATTTGTCCAAAAGGGAACATCTTGGAACAGAACAAGGTATAGGGCTGAGGTCACGACACCTCAAAGTGTCATTAAACCAGTCAGTGATGTGCAATGGTTTGTGGGATACTGACAGCGTTTATAATAATAATAATTAACTTTAATTATATAGCACCTTTCATACAAGAAATGCAGTTCAAAGTTCTTTACAACAAAGATATTAAATGCACCAAGTGCTTAACACAATAGAATACCATAAAACAGGAATGCAGTTAAGAAAAACACAACTTGAGTAATATTTAAGAGCAAGTAAAAAGCATTAAACAGTATAATAAATGGCAAACATAAAGAAAACAGAAAAAACAGTTAAAAGTAAAACCTGGACAGCTAAATTTAAAATACTGTTTAAAAATTCATCCTTCACCCTGATCCTTTCCTCTTCCTCTCTTTATCTTGTTTCTACTTCCCCTTTCTCTTTCATCTCCGTCTAAAATGTCAGACTTTTGTTCCCCACAATAATTTCCCGTCTTGGCGTCTCCTTCAACAGACAGTGACGTTAACACCGTTAGGTTTCCCCTCATCTGCTGCTTCGACAAACCAGCATTCACACAGTGAACACGTCACTCATTCACTGCGGTTTATTACTTATTTTCTTTTTCTATTTTACCATTTTACCTGGACTAATCTCACTGAGTCCTGTGTATCCCGACACAATCGCATGGTGTCTGCTTTGCTTTCACTCACTACTCTCTTTCTCCCTTATAACCTTCACTCCTTCCTCGCGTCTCTTAAAATAAAATTATAAAATTTAAAATAATGTTTAAAAGCAACTAAAAGTTATTGCAGATAGCTAATTGAAGGCTAAAGTGAAAAAAGTATACTCACGCTGGAACATCTGTGGCCACGAGCCAGAACCCAAACAGGAAAATCACCGTCCCAACGAGAGACGCCGGCAACAGCCAGCCAGTGTAGAAACCTACAGATGGAGTTACTGATGAAACAAACGGTGGATAGTTGGCAGTAGCGAGTTGGTTACTAGTGTGGTTGCTATAGTTACCAAGCCAGGCAAAGTAAAGGGCTATCTTCTCTCCGAAGTACTCCCTGATGTGATCCAGAGGTTGGTACCGTCTGAAGCGGGACCACTGGGCCCAGTATGCGTACAGGATCTGTCTCAGAGCTAAAGACTCGGGGGGCACCGGCGAGGTCGGAGGCTGGAACCCACCCTGCAGAATATCAGGATGATTTTCAGTCTGGACATCTGTGCTACGATTAGTCATAATTTGTTGATTATTATAACTTTAAATGTCAGGGTTTTTATCAGATGGCCAATTAGATGATGTAAACATGTATAGCAGTTGTCAATGATTAGGGTTAAGGTTGTGGTTTAGGATCAGGGTTAGGAGCTCACCTCATGCAGCGGGTAAGCCGCAGAGAAGACCTGCTCATTCAGCAGTCGGTTGATTCCCACCCTCCCCTTTTTTTCTGAACCATACGGAGTCCTGGCCAGGATCTCATACAGCTGGGGGGAGAGGACACAGTCACTGCAGGGATGCTGGATGGGACCAAAAGAAGCAACCCTCTGGTCCTGATGTCACTTCCTGTCTAGCTGCTGGTCCACTAGCTTCTGTGACCCAATACAATATTTAATTGAAAAAAATGTGTTTCTGGGGATTTTCTGGGGCTTTGAAGGAGCGAGGCTAGCAGTTCCCCCTTGCTTTTAGTATTTGTGCTACGCTAGGCTAACCACCTCATGACGTTAATCTGATTTTGAATGTTCTCATCTGGTTCTGGAGAAGACAGAGAACAGTGTTGGACTGATCCTTTAAATCTCAATAAGGTTTAATAACAAGAACAGATGTTCCAGGATGCTTCCATGAGGAACTCCTCAACTTACTGACTTCACATTTATGTCTTTAAATCTTTCCATGAAATTGTTTCTAATTAAGTGAACAAAATCTAAAGACAATGTACTTTATATTTAACGAGATCTTCAAACAGATAATAAGAGATGATGTTTGTTGTAATATAATGTACGTTTTGTATTTTTTGTTTTGCTAGATCTTTGAAAATCTATATTTTTCTTGCACTTTCTGTTGACAAATATGATTCAGTGTTTCAGTTGAGTACATATTTAGTCAGAAGTTTATATTTTTGGAATATATATATATTTTTTTGCAGTTTTTAATAATTTCCAGGAAATTCAATTTTATTTATATAGCACTATATCATAACAGTTATCTGAGAACCAGATCCCAAAGATCCAGACTCCATAGAGAGAGAGGAGCTCAGTGCATCATGGGATGTCTCCCAGCAGTCTAGGCCTATAGCAGCATAACTAAGGGGGGGCTCAGGGCTCACCTGAGTCAGCCCTGCTATAAGCTTTATCACAGA
>JAVQJF010071529.1:0-30668 GCA_036023855.1 Gadopsis marmoratus
CATTCCTCGTTGAAGCAGAAATCCAAGAACAAAGTGCTCTCACTCCTTTATTACCTCAATGACGGATACATTGTAGTGGAAAAATTAAACTATTTACAATCAATTGTGACATGTCAGCATGTGAAATAAAGTTAACATAACTCTCAGCTTCTTTAAAGCATTGCAGGCTACAGTTATTCAGGAGACACATACAGTAGGAGCAACGTGGCAAAGCAAGACTTGTTATCATGTGTACCGTATGACATTGACGCCACTCAGAGGTTGGTCGGTGTGCGAATAAGGACTTTTACAGAGTTTAGCACTTCTGTTTCTCACCCACGTGGACCCCAAACCTGGCTAACTCTCATGATACAGTTTGCTGGCTGAGGCTACTTGGCTAGCTATTTGTTATAGGTGGACAACAGACAGTCCACTAGTCATAAATGGGATTCCTCCTCAGCAAATAAAGTGGTGTTATAAGGTACAGACACATACATACTGTACATACAAGCATATGGATGCAGTCAGGTGAAAAGAATGATACAGTACAGTCATTTCCTGATGCCATATCTGATGACTCCCCTAATGGAGTCACACTGAAGCAAACTCTCCAACTTCTTGTGCAAAGTCTGGCTGTCCGATGCAACGCCACAGCGAACACTGACTCCAACTTAAAACTAGCAGAACCTCAGCGGTGTGTGGGGTCTGACTATAAAGAGCAAAATGCAGTAAACACTGATAAGTCTGCATGCCTTGGCAAGAAATAAATACAACATCCCTAATATGTGTTCATTTGTTATGATCCATTATTTGCTGGCAAAGTAGAAAAAAATCCTGATTGAAAAATGAACTACATTCTGTTCCGTAGCATTGTCTAGGAGCAGGTTGTTATTTGGGTTACATAGGTTTGGTTGATAGAGGAAGATTCTGCAGGTGAATAATTACCACTAAGCTACATTACAACCAGGTTATACTAAGACTGACATGATACATTGTTTTAACTTGAAATAGGGAGGCCATTTGTTGCAGTGAAATATTAGCATGTTGGTACGGATCACCCGACTTGCCCAAGATCACTTTGGAAATGAGGAGGAAGGCACAGGGAGCGCGCAGACAGGACAGGCCTCGACCTACTGCTGACTGCATAAACAGCACGACAGAGTTTTGGTGATGGAAAGGAAAGAAGGGCAGCGGCCAGCGCTAAATCATTGCTCTAGCAGCAGTGGAACAGTGCTAATTGAATGTGTAGAGAGAGGAGAACTAGTAAGACTACAGCTAATGTGCCCCAAGCAATCACAACAGCCAGAGTCATACATCTGAAGAATTCTGTCACTGAGGAAGCAGGTGACTCACTTGTTGTTCCCAAAACCATTTTTGTTGCAATGCAACACAGACACCGTATGTGGAACAGGTCAAACCATCATGTTCCAGTGATGTAACTCTTCTGTGATATGGCTTTGACCGCAGCCAGGGCAGAGGTGATGTTCTGTAGCGGTGACTGCGGTCGAGCAGCGCTGGAAGGCATCCAGCTGGCTGAGCGGATGGGTCTAGGTGAGGCTGGCATTGGAGCTGCTGGTGCCGCTGTTCTTCCTCTGGCCGCTTAGCACCACGCTGGGAACCTGCAGGCCCGTCACTACTGAAAAACTGCCGTTCCATACCTGCAGGGGGCAGCACATCAACAGCCAGTTTAAAAACAGAAAGGTCATGGAGTAATCGAGGATTCTTTCAGATAACTTATCATATTTAAAAGCTTTTGCAGAAGACGAGTGTCTCTCACCATGAAAGCTGGTATAACTGGCTGCTGGAACTTGGTTTTGAACGTGTGCATCAGCAGTTTAGTTTTGGCGTTGTAAAAAGACAGAACACCTGGAGAGAATGAAGAAGTACACATGTATTATAACATAGGGCTGTAACTAACGTTTCCATGGTTGATTAATCTGTAAATTATTTTTTGAGAGAATCAAATGTTTAGTTTGTAAAAAATCAAAACATTGTGAAAAACATCCATTATCAGTGCACAGAAAGACGTCTCCAAATTGCTTGTGTTTTCTTCGATCAACAGTCCAAAACCCAAAGATATTTCATTTGTGAGGGAATGTTCCTTCTTTAGGCTACAGGTAATAAGACACAGGGGTTCCCCAGGTCACATTTGGGTCATTTGTAAACCTAAAAGCATTAGGTCATATACTGTCTCTTTCAGACCAATAGTTCTCGGTCTCTGAGGATTACTGGTCAGGGGGTAGCTGTCCTCATAAGGTTGGTTCCATCTCTCAGGAGACCACGGTCATTGGAGATAGACAGAGTTATGCCCCAGACTCCACACTGACATATTATTTCCTCTTTGTCTCTGAGATATGCACCAAATATGACGTGGAGTAACATACAACGTGGCTTAAGTCAACTTAAAGTAAGCATAGCTTATTATTTGGAATCCAGTGCTCAGTCGAATCTTCACCATTAAATACTCCTCGCCAGGGAGTAACCGTCACAATTGGGTGGCAATACGCAGTGTTGCATTTGTTCTACCAAAGCATTTATTGAAGCTTACTCGAGTCTCTTGAGTGAGCATCAATAAATGCCGTTTTGTCTGCCATCTTCGCAGGGTCTTGTAAAAAAGCACATCAGCGTTTGTACTTTTATTGGAAGTTGAAAAACTTTAATGTGGACAATACTTTTACAAAAATGTTTAATTCTTGTTTTATTGAGCCTGTTCTTACATTTTCTTTTTTAGTTGGTACGGGTCACTTAGACTTAAAGATAGGTCTCTAACCTCTAAAAGACTAATTTCATTTAAAAATCCACATCTTAGAAGATGAAGTCACAGATTGTTTGGCCTTGTTGCTTGATAAATGAAATGATGAATCAGTTTCAAACACTGTTGTTGGTTAATTTCTGTTTATGGACTAATCAAAGAATTGACCAATTGTTTCAGCACAAAAAAAGAAAAAGATTTGCAACATATTCTTCCTCCCAATGATGAACTTTTGCAAGGGAGAAATTGTCATCCGTAATCAGTCAAACCGACTCTGTGCGACTGTGTTTATCGTACCTTCCTCATAGTTGACGTAGACTCCTATACTGTTTGGGATGGGACAGTCCAGTGTCCGAGCCTTGTTGTTGTGCTTGGCCGTGAGGTTCTGCTGCAGCCAGTTGTTCAGATGGATGCACCAGGAAGCGCTGGTTTTCCCCAACTGGTCAAATCGTCCGAGGCTCCGCAGGGCTACACCCACAGCGAAGGTTTTGCTCTCCTTATCAAACCGCACCTCCCAGTACTGCTGGCCAGCGTCGATCATGGTGTCAGCTGTCATGAGATATGAGGCCAGGTAACATTTCTAGAGCTGCATTCATTCATCCATTTGTGTGGAGATTGAGAGTTTTGATTAGATAACTGAAATTAAATAGCTTGCAAATCTACTTTGGAAAGAGACAATCTGACTTCAGGTGGTACAGCTGGAACGAAACTTCAGTTCTCACAAAGTTATTTGTGTTGGCCGTTGGACACGAGAATGAACCTGCGTTTGGCATGTATGAGACCTGTGCTCAGTGAACCAGCTTTAATACAAGGAACTGCAGTGTTTCGCCAGTTGGTTTAAACATGGATAAACATAAATATTTCTCCCTATTTATTCAAGAGCATAACATTCCTCATCGGCTAAGCTAATAAGCTAGCCTACAAACTGAGTAAGGCTAGATAAATTAGTTGGTTTGTGTCACCAGTGTGTACTCTCACCCAGAACTGTGTAGGACTCTGCTGTAAACCTGTCTCTGCCGGGCCGAGCGGTCGGCGCTCTCTTAGGCGACATCAGCGCTGACCTGATTAAAGATGGGAGACAACACTCAATGAGCCATATCTTTGAGATTTTTTCTTAGTGACAAGAGGTACATGATCACATGCCTTTAGAGGTTTATTTAGACCCCTGTTAGTAGTCAAAGCCCAGGTTTAAAGACACTGCAAGTTTACATTCACACAAACCTGGCTGGAGAGTGCATCGGGGAGCTGGTTCGATTCTTTTCCTTGCGGATGTCCTGTATCTTTCCTCCACTGCTGTCCCACTCCACACTCAAGTCCTCCACCTTCAGGTTCTGGTGGGATGAAGCAGAGTCCAGTCTGAAGATGAAGGCTGCGAAAGGAAAATAAGTAATTTTTTTATTAAACACACTAAAATCTGATATATATGAAACAGAATCCAATATTCACATTCCTATCAACAAAGACCCCACAGACGTTTCATGCATTGTTGATCACAGTGAAAAAATGGCAACAACGCAGTCTTTTAGAACTAGTTTGTGTCCAGTATTCTCACCGTGGGTTTCTAGTGTAACCGGCTCAGAGAACTCTCCGGCCACGGCCTTGTTACACGCTCTCACTCTGAACGTCAAGTACCGAGTGTCAAAGCGCAGACCTGAGAATAAAAGCAACAAGTATCCTTTAGGAGTCATTCATCAAAGTTCAGACAACAAATGGTAAACATCACCTCAAAGTCCTCCTCCTACCCGTGAGTGTGTGCTCCAGCTCCCGTATGCCCTCCACCACCATCCAGGGGTAGTCCTCCCTGATGCGCGGCGGACCCTCGTGGTTTGTACGTCGATGCTCCAGGATGTAGTGGTCTATCTTGCTGTCGGGCTCCGGTAAGGTCCAAACAACAGTCACTGTGTTGTCGCACACCTGGCACTCAGAGACCTGGATCTCTGGAGTGGCGGGAACTGGAGAGAAGAGACAGCTTGTCTGTTACAAGGAATATCAAAACTCAACTTCCTCTACTCTTGCTCATCACTTCAAATGTTACTGCACCACAGAAACAAGTAGCAATAATGAGAGACGAGCACATTTTAAAGTGAAATAATTTATCATGCCACGAAGCGTCACGTGGGAGCAATGTTACAGCTGCATCAACTAATTTTTGCCACTTGGTGGCAGAATAAGCCCTAAAACAAGCCAACAGGTACACAGCATAGAATAAACATATGGCTAAAGTGTTAGCAACCAATTGTATATTTACACATCAATCAGACACAGAGCAACATTATCAAGTCCAATATTTACGCTTCATTTACTATTACTATATGCAAGAATCAATTTAAATTTCAGAGCTTTTCAACATATTTTAAAGACTGCAACGCAGCAAGGTGTAACTGGTTATCAGCAACACACCTGACATTTACAGTACTAAACCAGTACATTTATTTTGAGACTGCAAAACAGTCTTAGTTTGACATAATTCAGATCCACCGGGAGGGAACAAAACTAAAGAGAATAAAGTAGTGACTAACCCAAAAGGCAAGGTTTACTAAAAGTAATAATGTCACATACTCGCACTCTAACAAAACATTTTGATTTGGCCTAAGAAATACAAAGTTGGCCATAAATTATATTAAATCATAGGCAGTCTGTCTGAATCTACAGTATGTTCCAAAACATAATAGTTCGCAAAATGCATATTAAGAAGTTTTAATGTTTGCTAAACTGATTTTAAACCTTTTAATACTTTAAGACCCTGCAGGTACACTGCTCTGTTTTGCTCTCTGTCAGTTTAGCAGCTAAATGCTCAACTATTATCACCAGCCAGCTGCTAAGCTGCCGTTTGAAGCTGAACAGTGTGTCGAATAGAGCTTTCTAGATGGAAACAAGTGCCAGAAATGAGACTGAGCAATATAGTGATTACATGGGCTGTAAAACCACAACAGAACATTAAAGAGGTTAAGAAGCCAAAGCTGCAGAGTCAGGTGATAGTTATCTGTGGTTTCATAGCAGTGAACATCTGCTTTCACATAACATATGCAGTATAATTGTCATTTGACTCATTAACATATAAAAACACTATTGAGTGGAGCTTAGTGAAGCCAATTCAACAGGCGGCTTGTTTGACATTCACTTGAAAAATTGCACCTCATTTAAGAAAATGCTTGAAGCAAAATTGATTTGCAGCAAATTCAGGCTGCATTATTTCTAACGCTCTGGTGGATATTCTTTTATTTTTTGTATGAAAAACATTAATTAGGAGAGTAACTAGTAGCTACCGCTGTTACATATAGTGGAACATTTAGTACAACAACTCCATCTGAAATGTAGTGGAGAAGAAGTATAAAGCAGCATGAAATGGAGATACAAGTACAGTACTGGTGTAACTGCACTTAATTATATTATGCCAGTGATGAAGTCACCGTCCCCTGCTCTTTCGTTTCTATCTGTCTCTCTTTGTATTGAAAGTGGAGCAGACCTGGGAGAAATTTGAGGCCCTGCAACATCCCTCTCTCCTGGCTGAAATCCACCATCAAGTGACTCATGTTGTCACTGGCTTTAGCCTTCAGGGAGAGGCGAAAGGCTGGAGCCATTGTCACGCTGCGGACAAAGAGAGACACACAAGAACACACAAACACACGGAGTGGAAACAAGCGTGGTCTGTTATTCAACTGGATCAGAGGCAAACACAGGTGGTTTCCACTACTGCTCACTAAGAAAAAGGCCACTAACTAGACTTACTACCACGAAACTCAGCACCCTGATCAATATTTAAAAGCAGAACTAGAAAGGGAGCAGCAGTCATCCAGGGAAGGAGGGGCTGACACAGGATGGTACAGACTTGAGAAGACAGTGGGAAACACAAAGACAAAAGTGGAAAGCTTTCCATTGTGCTTATTGTCTACGGAATGGGTGCGGTGGCTACGTTTGAATGCATGCATGCTACATTATGAGATAGCTCAATACTTACAGGAAACTATGACAAAAAGAGAAGCAATGGATGACTGAGTACTATACCTATCCTTAATGTCTTTGGCCGCCTGGAGTGGAGAAGCAGAGCGGGAAAGGAAAAGGAGAGAAGAGATACGGAGCGAAGAGAAAACTGAGTTGTAGCCCATCATGTTGTCATTTAACACAAAACGTAGCGTGGTGCCTGTGCTAAAATCACTGCTAGTATGACACCACAAGAAGGACAGATTAAATCATTTATATAATATGGACACTGAAAACACACCATCAGTCATTATAAATGAAGTTAAACAGAGAGTAGAGGGAAGAGTGCAGCAGCACTACATCAGCGGCGGAGCGGCTCAGTTACCTGAGTGAAACCGTCCGTCTGAGAAGAGCACAGCGTCTGGTTGGCCAGCTCCAGCAGCTCCTCTGAACTCTCCAGGGCTTTGGAACAGGCAGTCAGCTGACTCTGAGGAACAAAACGCCAAGCCGCAGTGAAACAGAGTACATCTACTAACTTTTACACGTTTGTCTTTAGTAATAACGGGACCACTGTGCTCCCTGCAGAAGCTATGGAGTTAGCTGCATCATTTGAGAGTCATGGCTTGGTCCTGAGGCAATGCGCCTTTTGATGCAATGCGATACAAGGACCTTTGAGACGCACACAGTGTACAGTATTTAGACCTGCAAAGAGCTAACACCACCTTATTTCAGTGCGTGTGAACTGGAATGATTACTGCAATAAACAAACAAACAGCTATTTGGTGACAGAAGTCTAAAAGCAAAGATGCAAATTCTTTAAGAACAGAATTTCAAAAGTATCAAGAGATCTTTTACAAACAACTACACATCAGTCTGGATAAACAGATCCATTACATTCATTTGATACTTAAATATACCTCTAGATGACCTAGCATGTAAATACTTTTGTTATCTAAAGAATATGTTTAATTTTCCTTTAAAATGTGCCATTCTTCATTTGAAATGTGTGCGTCGTACCGATATATACTGTTCATTTGTTTCCGTGCAAATGTAACATTGTGTTTTGTTTGATTTTGTTCCAAGCGCAAAGCAAAGTTGATGACATTTTGAGTTTCCTCTGCAGAGCCAGGTTCTCGGTTACAGCTTTTCAGTTTTCTGTCAGACAAATAAAGGTCAGGTGTGCCGCCTGTGTTGTTTCCTTCTTTTTTATGAGGTGGCATTAAAGCAAAAGACATATCGTTCGTTTAGTGATCAGAAAATGGCAAGAAACATGGCAGAGAGACACATTTGCTTATTCACTTGACAAAAACTACCAACCAGTTTCTCTTATGAGCCTGAATATTCTTATTGAAAACAAACCGACTGGCGATGAAATCAAACACATTTGCTATTATTGTGCGAGTTTAAAGAAATTCAAAGACAGCAGCAGCTACCTGGAGCTCATATGTGCGGCTGGCTCTCTCCTGCTTGATGCGCGTCACCATGTTTTCCTTCATCTCGTCCAGAGCCGAGTGGAGGGAGGTGAACTCAGACTCCAGGTCCTCCTGGACTCTGTTGGAGTTCGTCTGGTGTCACAGCAAAAACGGGTGAATACAGGAAGAAACCTTTTTCGGCTAAACTAGACTCCGTTTTAGTTCGGCGGCGTACGTTTCTGTACCTCCAAGTTGTCGAGGCTCTGTTTGAGGGTGCAGGCGAAGTTTGAGATCTCCTCATTCTTCATGGCCAGCGTGTGGATGATCTTGCGCAGAGATTCCTAAAGAAAAGGACAACATCTCACTTTTGCATAGCCAACATTTCTGATCCTTTCAGACTGAAAAAGCAACTCCTGCACAGATGAATATTCTCCATAAACGGCCTCAAGGCCTGTGGCATGGAGGGCTGAAGGACTGCAGGCTTCACTGACCCCCTCTGTGGTGGAGCTAATCAGTGTTTGGTTGGAGAGGAGGACAACTCGGAGCTTTAGGCTTTGAGCTCCCTTTTAAACACGATTAAACATTTGTTCTTCGGGTGGGATCAGAGAGGGAGGACACTTCACGGGCGGAAGGATGCGCATGTATAATTTAATAATGCAGCGCCACAGCCACTGAACAGTCGACTTCAAAAGGACTGGACACGATTATTATACGAGTCACACATATGATAGGCTACGTTACATATATATATATATATATATATATATAAAATCCACGGTGAACAAGCCCCCATTGGAACTGAAGGACTGTGTAATGTTTGTTGATGCGAGAGGAGCTGCGCCAAGGCCTCTGACTAGAACACCGATAACAAAGTCATCGATGGCGTGCAGGAGATAGACCTCACCTTCAACCGGACACACGCTGACTCAAATATGAAACCTCACTGTGAAACACGAGCCCGCACCGCATCCACGACCTCCCCACTTTCGCAGCTCGTCCCCCCTCCGTCCTTTGTACACTACGCCCTGAAACGGCTTCCCCCATCAGAGACACCTGTTCCTCCGGCTCCGGCTCACCTTCTGGTCTCCCATCTCGCCGCTCCGATATGGCGGCGCCGCAAACCCCGCCGATACTTCTCCTCCGTCCCACTGGGTTTTTTATTTTATTTTTTTGGTTTTGTTAGCGCGGCGGAGCTGGTACTGATGCTGCCAGAGTGCAACGCATCTTCGGACGGACACTAACCCACCAACGCCTTTGGGCCGTGGTGCGTACAGCGCATGCGGCAGAGGAGGATTCTGGGTGGTGATGTTTCTGTTGCGAGTGATGCTGCCTTCAGGGACTGTCGGGGGGAAAAGTAGGAGCGAACGCCACGAAGAGGGGATTTCGTTTTGTGCCTCAAACACGTATTTTGATTCCGAACAAAAAATAAATACGGTGGAATATTATCAGCACCGCTGGGAAGGGTGTTTACGTGTAACTTAACACAAGTCAAATCAAAAATATATATTGTTTTTGCTGAAGGGTGAAGAGGGCGGCTAGTTAGAAGAGTTTGAGGTATAATTGGGAATAAACGTCAACGCTGTAACAAAACCAATCAATCTTACAAAGAGCTTTACAGCATAAAATCAAGATTAAAATAAATAATACATAGTAAATAATATATAAAACAAGACGAGTTAAATCAAAGGCAGATATTATAATGAGCTAAAATTTATATATATATTTAATGGCTATGGGCTTCTGGAAAGACATTTTTATATTTTAATGAAATCTGACCAGTAAAAATACAATTTCATACAAAATGAACCATGGTGTAAAATGACTGCATCTAATTCAAACTAAGGCTGATGTTGACTGTGCCTCTGATTTGTATCTGGTGCAGTGCACACAGCACATTATACATGGTATTATAGATTATATCACAGATGGATGTTATATTTTGCACAGGGACCCAGAAACCAACCAGCACTTCTACACTATGATTCTACTTTCCCACAGGTTTTCTCTGTCAGTTAGTTTATGGTAATCTGATGAAACATAACTTAACGTAACATAACTCCCTTTTTTTTAGAAAAACGCAGCCTGACAACACAATATGAACTAACAAATAAAGCTGTTAGAACTAGATTTTGATTTTGTCACCTCTTTACAAGACAGGGCCACATAATACGTACACCAGTCAGCCATAACATTATGAGCACTGACAGGTGAAGTGAAGAACACTGATTATCTCATTACCATGGCACCTGTCAGTAGGGGGGGATATATGAGGCAGCAGGTGAACATTTTTTCCTCCAAGTTGATTTCTTGAAGCAGGAAAAATGGGCAAGCGGAAGGATGTGAGCTACTCTGACAAGGGCCAAACTGTGATGCCTAGACAACTGGGTAAGAGCATCTCCAAAACTGTGGGGTGTTCCCAGTCTGCAGTGGTCACAACCTACCAAGAGTGGTCCAAGGAAGGAAAACCAGTGAGTAGGAAAGAACAAAAAGTAAAGCCAAATAAAAAATCCCATTCCTTTTTCATTGAATAGCAGACCAACACATTTATGTTCTATGGATGATAAAAATTGTACATTTAGATTTTTGAGTAGCAAACTTTGCAACCATTGCATTTTTAGAAGCAATATGAATAACTCTCAATTAAAAGACTTATTAATGATTAAAAGTAAATGTATATGCTGTACAGTATCTTTAATGTATGTGGCCAATAAGGAAAATACAACAGCAGTTACATGCTGAATTACTGC
Organism: Gadopsis marmoratus; assembly: GCA_036023855.1. NCBI lineage: Eukaryota > Metazoa > Chordata > Actinopteri > Centrarchiformes > Percichthyidae > Gadopsis > Gadopsis marmoratus. The sequence continues at coordinate 10,812 of JAVQJF010071529.1, forward strand.
ATTCTGTTTCAGTAAAATAAAATAACAACCACCTAAAAGTACTTTTTCTTTAGAGACACAGCTGTTATTGTTTCCAACCAAAAAAAAAACACACTTAAATGTGCAACAAGGTACACATCAAAAGTTAGAACACACGAGATTCATCACAAGATGAGATGCATCTCTGTAGAGATAGAGGATATCTGAGTGAAACCTACGCAAACTAGTGTCCCACTAAACATTTGAGATCATTTACATTTCCTGTAAGCTACATACATTAAAGGCAGACCTACTTTCATTCTCTTTATGAAGTTCACAACATTGCTAAACGTGAGATGTTTCTTCTTCTGGCGTTGTGTTTCTTCACTGTTCACTTGAACAATATTATACAGGCACTTATTATCATCCAACATCCTTTGACTTCAAGTGAATTAAAGGCAAGTGTATATTATGAGGTGATTGTGTTTTTACACTATCTCTGTAAGCACCTGTATAAAACTGTAAGAAAATTCAGATTATTATATCTCATCTCTGTTGTCTCTCCTGCAATTAAATTATAGGCTGTGGTTGGAGATTGAATCAAAAGTGTATCTACCCCACCATACTTAGTTGTGTTTTCTCACAGGAAGCCAGATGTTGCTTTTCTTGTAAGACGTTGTGGGGACATGCTGAAATGTGTTTTAGCACCCTTGCACCAAAACCCACAGGGTTTCGCAAACCCCCCTCGTATCATCTTTGTGTGCCCTGTTTTTTAATTTGACAGCATTCAGCAAGTCAACACATGCACGTTTATCTCACTGAGGAATTCTTTGTCTGCCACCAATCTGTAGAAGACTGCCTACAGCAGGATGTACATCTTTGTTTAGTAATGAGGAAGCAGCACCAGGCCGCTTTGATGTTTTTAAATTCAAGCAAATGAAACAATAGTGCATTTGTTTTTGGTCACGAATCACTCTTGTCTTTTTGAAAGCCAAAGTTTCCATCGTCAGTTGTTTATTCAGCCTCCACAACTCTGTGTAAGCAGCCTTTTGTCACAGACGAGTAAAAAAAACCCTCCTCCTCCCACCCACACACACAGGGTTTTGCGTCTAGCTCGGTCATACGTGCCTGAGACAGGATGAGTCTGATGAGAAGACCACCTGTCACATAATACCATGGAAATGTGGCTGAAACGGGCTGCTCTGGTGTTCCTCACAGGTAAGACTCCTCACTTGATATTATATAATAGATCAAAGCAGACAATAGATTGACAGCAAAGCCATGAAGATGTATAACACAAGGCTGTTTAATGTAGAATAATGAATGAACACTGAAAGTTCACCTGTGCGGAAGCTACTGTGCAATGAAACACGTTTGTCTGTTTGTATTTTTTTGTTACTGACTAAAAGATTGCAATATATTCAAGTATAATGTAGATTTGTCTAATCATAATATTGAAAATACTGCTATATTGAATTCCACCTTTATCTCTATCTATCTATCTATCTATCTATCTATCATCTATCTATCTATCTATCTATCTATCTATCTATCTATCTATCTATCTATCTACAGTAGCAGTAGCAGAAGTAGCAATGGGGATATCAGGTGGACATCGTGTGATTCTGAATGAAATCCAAACAACAGTGGACTTACCTTCTGGTTCCTCTCTGACTTTCAACTGCAGTTTGAATACATCGAAATTTGAAAGAGTTAGGGTGGAATGGTATTTGAATCGCTCTGGACCTTCATTCTGTGAGTTATGCAAACTGAACAAGACCTTCGCCCCTGTGATGCATGGACAGAAGGACACTGAACAGACTTTATACACCATTATAAATGCTACTGTCAATGACAGCGGATGGTACTTTTGTAAAGTCACAGCAGATATTCCTTTACTATACGTTAATTACAGCAATGGAACGCATGTAAATATTAGTAAGTATTACTTGTAACTCATGAAGCTGGTAACACTTTAAAATTTTAAGTCCCTCTATTGAACATTTATAAGCAGTATGCAAAAATGTAAACGTTTTTAAGTGTTTATTCATGTGCAGCATTTGCCTTCTCCTTTAAAGATATTTTATATTATTTTAACTGTGTTTTACTATATTGTAATTCATTATCTGTTCAGATACAAGCTTCAGTTTATGGGTGACGGCAGGAGAAGTTATAGTTGTTGACTATAAACGAATATGTTAATACAATTAACTACAATTACATTATAGTGACTTATACACCATTTATTATATGTTTATATGCTGCTTATAAATGCTAAATAGGGGTACATAAAATAAAGTGTTGCCATAAAGCCTATTATGATGAAACATTTTATCATATATACTTATAGTCATATATACTTATTCTCTTGCATTTGCTATAACTAAATGAATGATTCTTATCAAGTATCATTTTGTTTCCTTCATGACAGTGAGCATGGAACATACAACGTACCCGTCACTACCCAAAGTGACGGGTAAACAAGGTGTGTGTGCATGTGTACCTAGCTCTTGTGTGCAACAACAGTAATGCACCGTTTATTTTTAGTAGCCCGGTCTGAGCTGCTATCCTGGTGGTATTAATGATTACTTTTCCGGTAGGTTTTGCACTGAACTGACAAGTGTTGGTGTCCGGGTTTCCATTTATAGAGGCGATGAAACCACTGGTGGTCAAAACTATTCCAAGCATTCAACTTTTATTCTGCGAGTTATGAACAGTTACGCACACTGTATTTGTGATGATTCACACCTTAGAACGACTCACTCTACAAATACACGTTTAAAGTGATTACACATTGTGTTATTCTTGTGCATTGGAGACATTTGGTACAGTTACTACTCAATAAGGCAAACTTTGTATGCTTGAAATTAAGGACAATGGTGATAATGACTTGTTTGATGACAAAGCGATACTATTAAGGGTTATTGTGTGCACACATTGGCCAACGTATACACACTGATAAATTGACCTAATGAGATCACATTTCAAGACAAAGTGTTTCTTTTACAGGAACTGTGTCTCATACAAACATCGACTGGTGGATATGGATCGCTTTCGGGGTGTCTTCTGTCATCCTGTTTGTCCTGCTCGTGGTCCTGTGTGTCCTGCTGAGGAAAAAAAGAAGCCACAGAAGCAGAGGTACGTGTCTTCCTTTTCACTCTGAAGGTCTAGATAATCATCTGGACCTAATGACACTACAGTAAACAGCATTGTAGAGAAGCTCTGCAGTCGATCGTAGGCGAGAGAAGCCACAGGACTGGGATGAAAGCTGCTTTGAGGGAAAAGAGGGCAAGAAACAAGAGGCACAGACAGGCACCAGTCAGTTCAAACATGCTCGTAATGGATATTGCTGGTTTATTTCTGACAGAAGAAATGAGACTGAGTTTTCTTTTGTGAGTCTGAGAGAGAGAACAGAAGACACTGTACCAACTCGTGGCCAGTGGATGCAAACTGACTAGTGGCTTGTGTGGTTAAACAGCAAAGCGTGAGACATTTCCAACTGTCAAAGTAGGACACACGAAGCCTGCCTTGTCCTGTGTGGTTTAAGATGTTCAAAATGTTTTATTCTAGTGCAGACCCCACTGCCTTGAAAGACAAGGACCTCATGTTGCAGGCAGAGCTCAGTGCACGAGGTACAGTGAGATAACTGACAGACGACTGACAGATACTGAGAAAAATATCAGATATTTGCAGAAAAATTCACTTTAATTTACCTGAGAAATATCTAGAGGAAGTAGATTAATTGTGTGACAGACAGCAACTGTTTTGATAATCAATTCATCATCATTTAATCAAACAAAAACTACAATCATTCACCAGTTGCAGCTTCTCCAATGTGAGATTTGCTGCTTTTCTCTGTTTTTATATCATTGTAAATTAAATATCTTTGGGTATTGGACTGTTGGTCAGACAAAACAAAACATTAAAAGACGTCAGCTTGGACTCTGTGAAACTGGGAAGGGCATCTTTGAATATTTTCGGACATTTTAACACAAAACAATTAACGGATTAATCAAATGAATTGACCATGGGTATACTCCATTTGTAGTGCTATTCCAAGTATATTTGTTTGTCTCTACTCTCCGGTATAAGACACATGATAAATTTGACTAATACAACCGGTTATGTAGGGTATATATGGGTTAGTGTGTATATATATATATATATATGTGTGTATATGTAGCAAAAACACGGAGGGTGGGAGTGATGTGGTGTCGGAGATGTGATGGGATATTGTAAGTTGTTATTACCAAAGAAGACTTATTTTATAGTGCGGATGAGAATGGGAAGTTACAAGTGCAACTGTTTATGCGTCTCATAGATTTATGTAATTTGTGTTATATGTGTTGAATAAAAAGAAAACATTGAGTTAAAAAATAAATAAATAAAAATAAAAATAAAAGTAATTGATGATAAAAATATTCATTCGTTGCGGCCCTAATTTTGCCACAGCAGCATATGCATTTGTTGTTGATTTCTCTCAGAATTTAAATGTACACTTATCTTCAATTGAACCAGTGATGCACTGAATAAGTAGTGGTGAGCAAATAGTTTACAAATGATGTTTGTTATCATGCAAACCTTTCAAACAAACATCACTCCGCTTGATCCAATAGTGTCATAATGCCAAAGGAAATGGTAACAGGTGAGTCTTGAAATTCAATAGTAACATGTTCATCGAGTTAAAGAGCAATGAATCACATGTTGTCTTGTTTAGCTTACATGTCATGTGTACCTCGTCGGCTATCATTTCCCAACCACATTTTCGACATCTCCAAGAACTAGGACAGAGCCTACATGTTACCTTCATACAGAGGATGGTTACATCATACCACAATATTCCTTGTGTATTGTAAGGATGACAATCAGATTTCCTCCGTCTTTTATTTTGTTTTCACATTGTAGTTAGTGTGAGTTGCCTGGTGTGAGAAGGGGACACGCTGGAGAGGGGTACATGAACGCTGAGAAGCCTGTAAATGTGGGCTTTTTGTTGAAACTGATGTGTGTTTTTGATGGTTACTTTTCATCTGGGATATTGGACAATACTATCTGGGTTGATGTACTCAGTGTCTGCGTCTATGTCTCAGTGAGAAGTTACGTACAGAAGTTCCAGCGGCCTCATTGACAGACTTCACTTGGTGGCACCGATGCACTTGTTGGTTGTTGACTCACTTTTGGAACATGAGCCAAACACAGTGAGAGATTTCCACAGGACAAATGAAGTGTTGTGCTGCAGAGTATAAGGCTTCCAATATGGTCACAATTTCTACACTACACTCAAAGTAAGCATTTCCTGAGAGACTTTTTATTGCAAAGGAAGCTTTGTCATCCTTAGCTGAGCGCATTTATAGAGTTCATAAACGGCATCTGTGACTCATTGACACTGTAAAGAAATATATATATATCTTCCAACCACTGCAGCAGTCATGCCAAACTCGATGTAACCATGCAATTTATGCTGTAGGTTTGTTATATAATTTTCAGCAATTTGAATTCTGTATAATTTCAATATTTCAGCCCTGAATCTAATGACAGCAAATAATTAATTCCATGGATCTTGGCAGCAGTGCCAAACTGTAAATATAAATAAAATTAAAAAAGAATAACCAGGAAAATGACAGGATATTTAATTTAAGTCCTATCGATTATTCTTTACATTATCAGGTGTTCTATGAGTGGATCTGTGCAGGATGTAAATGTCTTCCTTTTCCAATGTATTGCTAAATATATTATACTGTATATTTGCCAGTTAAAATACATCGACAAGTTTAAAAACAGTATTCTCCGTTTCAATTTGCTAACCCAGAATGCATCGCTCCTTTCTCCAAAAGCAAACGTTGCACGCTGGAGGAGCGTTTCGTGTTTTCACTTGTGTGCAGCCTTCACTCAGCCCTGTTTCCATCGTCTCTTTCACCGCACAGATGACCCTGTGTATGCAAACACCCGCCGTGTGGCCAAGAAGCAGCCGTCGCCTCGGCCAGGGATGCCTGCGGGAAACCTGAAGCCGGGTTCTTCCTCTCAAAACCTCCGGAACCCGAGTCCCGGCAGGAGACGCGACGAACACAGAAACTAGCAGTGAAGAGGTCACGTGCGTGTCGTCTGAGCCGTGACGGTGTTTCCCGCAGCGACGTTCGAATCAAGGGCCTTTTTCTTTTTTAGGTTTTTTTTCCTTCCGTTTCAAATTGTTTTTGGGTTTTTTTGGACACTGTTTTAGGCTTTTCCCTTAAACCGCAAATGTGTTTCTCTTTTTTTTCCCCCGCGTGTTTCTTCTCGGGTATTTTACTTGCTGCTGTGAGCCGCTAGATGGCAGATGTTGGACGCTGTGTGTTCAAAGTGGTTGTAGTTTTGTCTTTTCTTTCTTGTATTTCAACAGCTGATAATATTTACATATGTTGCCCAACAGTAGCCCTTATACAGCAAATAAGCATACAGTAGCAAATTGCTATTTCCTGTAGGAGTTATGACGCGCTGGGACTGAAATTAAATTATTACAGTTTATACTGAATCGTAAAATGCAGGTTTTTTTCTGTACAGTTTTAATACCTTGGATGTTAGTAGTGTGTCTGCTGTCATCAAATCGCAACGTAATTTTGGGATTAATACAAACCAAAATTAAACTGACGAGGGGGGGAAATAAAAAAAGGTAGTCCACGTTAATATCGTCCTGCGGTGAACAGCTGATGTGAGCGCTTCATTTTTGGGGCTGAAAGGTACAATCAAAAGTCACGTGACCAGGCGCTGCCTACCGCCGAGAGCGGCCAGATAATCGCTCCCTGTGGGGATTAGAGGTGGAGTGAATCCTACAGGTGGAGCAGAAGGCGTCGAGTCGGATCTAAGGCGAGAAACGCAGCGGCAGCCTCGACGGTTTCCGGTGTAGATCCCGACAAACTCCCGGTGAGTCTGACGCCGCCGCGACTTCTTCACTTGTTTGCGCGCAGCTTTGTCCCGCTGAGGTTAGTGGTTTGTTTCCACGGAGCTCGCCGCGGGTCGGTGGTGGGAATTGGATCGGGCAACCTGTAGGGGGGGTAGAGAGGTGCACATGCAGGGCGCTGCAACGTTATCTGCCTTATCTGAGATTATAGGATCCTAATCTGATAATAGCAGCAGGATACTGGAGGCGACCAAACGGTGTGTTATTGAGCTTAAATGCACATCATTTCTCAAGTGAAAACCAGTGACCGACCATTTAGTTTGCACACCTTCAAATTTACAAATCTCTTGGTAGATTGTCCATAACAACAACAAAAAAATATATATATATACAAATGGCCCAGTGTTGAATTTTGTGTGCCATTTTGGAATAATCTCCCCCTTTTTCTCTACACAAACAGAGCAAAATTAAAAAAATAAAAAAATATATGCCTGTGTTTGCATTCTGTCTGCTGCAGTATATGTGTCCGAATGTTACCGGGGGGGGTTAACATGGTATTTGAGGCTGTGCAGGTTCGTGGATCGTGAGAGGATGCAGCGCAGACTGTGCTGTCACAGCTGTCACAGCTGTCACACTGCAGGTCACAGGGTGTCGAGGCTCGGCTGCACACGGCTACACGGCAGTCTGTCCCCCCCCCCCCCCAGATATGTTTCACCCGCTCGCCTTTAGTTGTCTGATTTTGTCTTTAAACTGTGTCGCTGTGACTCGACCAGGTTTTCATTATGCTGTTGACCAAAACGCCCTGCGCGCGGTCCATCCCGCGCGGTGCTACACTGTTTATCAAACGTCCAACATGTAAGTTTGCTGGTTCAAGAGTTACATATTGAAAAGACGCCAGGTTCATAAGAAAAGTGGCCTTTAGATCACAAAAGTCTGGAGAACACCGGCACATGATAGGCTGACATGATATTCTGAAGATTGTGTTTAAGATGTGAAGCAGGATGCCTGTGGACTTAGACTGTCATAATTCTCTATTTATGATATTTGACATGATTCATAGCCAGTTGTTCATAGCTGCATGTGTGAAAACAATTCATTGTACTGACAAGAGCTGAAAACGGTTAACTGTATTAATGATTGACAGGTACATTACTGTTTTGACAGTCAATTAATGATTCCTGTAATTTTTCATGCAGCAAACACAAAACATCCCTTGGTTCCAGGGTCTTTTGTCTAATTTATATCACTGGGATGTCTTTGGGTTGTAGGAGCGTTAATTGATTAATCAAGAAAAGAATCGAAACCTATGCACATTGAATATGACTGTGAGTTGCAGCCCTTGCAGTGACTCCATGATGTTGAATACAATAAAAAGAAAGCAGATTCAGAGTCATGAAACCAGTTCCTTGTTTTTGACTTTTAAATCAAACTTGACGTGCACCACACTTTGTTTTCTTGGGTGTTCCCGTCTGTCAGTGAACTTGTCACATAACACAACACAGGCAGAGCAGGCAGAGGTGTTTGGGTTCTTATATTTTCCTTTTGTGCCCCAGTTCCTGCTGAGACTTGCCTAGGTGTGTGTGTGTCGTGCGTGTGCGTGCGTGTGTGTGTGCGTGTGTGTGTGTGTGTGCATTCAAGCATGCATTTACACTCAAGCAAACTTGTCTCATCAATGACATGTCATTTGTCACAGCATTGAGAATACTGGACAGGTTGATGCGTTCTTTATTGTAGTAGTAAGCTTGTTGTCTTTGTATGCGTTAAGTGCTTTGACTGTCAATTATCTATTAACTTAATGATACATGTCGTAACAGGCACGAAAACTGTACACACAGCATGTTTCTGAAGTATTGTTTTCAGCTAATTACAACTCCCCTGCACATCCAAACGAAGGTGGCAGTCTACTGTCATTATGATTTTTTTCTTTTAAATTGTTGGTATCAGCCATCTGAGCTTGCAGAAATATAACCCGGTGCTGAACTGGGCTGTGTTTTCCAGTGAATGTTTCACAACAGAGCCTGTCACACAAGGAGTGTCAAAGGTGAGCACCCTCCCACAACCGGTTTCCTGTTCAGGCCCCTGTGATGGATCTCGGCACCAGCCGGCCTGCCAGTGGGCCGCTCCGTTTACGTTTGACTGGCAGCCAGAGAGACGGGCGGGAAAACGGGCACATTGACAACAAGCCAGTCAACCAGCCAGCCAGTGACTCAACCAGCACCAAACCTGCAGAGCAGTTAGTCAGCCAGTCAGATAAATCAGTTACAGCCGGAGGAGGCCGCACCCATACAGCACAGCGTAATGCAAATTAAGACGGAGGCTTACACTAGAGCCGGGGCCAAAGCAGTCATGGCTCACTCCAGCTGTTTGACTGTTCACACAGCTTTTTGGATTTTGATTTGTTGGGACTCATGGTGATGACAACAGCGTACTTGTCTGCGCACGTTCCAGGAACTGCTGTTTGGGGTTTTACTTTGTACACGGCACGTAGTCGTATAGTGAGAGTCCGTGGTAAGGTGATGTAGATATCATGGAGGCTCCTGAACAGGCTATAAATATCTTCATGCTTCAAGTGGTTGGAGTGTCTGGAGTGTCTCTTCAGCATTTTGTGCTAGTTCATGTGCAGCCTATGAACCCGCATTTGTTCGCAGTCTACAACTCGATGAGTAAAAAGCCCACCAGCAGCAACAGTGCTAATCTTTTTAAAGCGTTTTTGTGGCAGATCACATTTACATCTGGACTTAAAGAGATGTAAAGAAACATTTTTAGTCACACTCTTGTTTGTTCTAGTTGTGTAGATGTTCATCTCCCCCAGGTGCTGACCTTGTGGTTGCTGTATCTACACGCAACCTGCGCTTCAAATGTCAGGTTGACTTTCAAGAGGAAACAAAAAAGTTCTTGGTTGTATGCAGATACTGTCCTGTTTTTTCATTAACAATGTCATTTAAACAATGAAAATGAAAGAAGTATTGCACTTCTTTCATAATGTGCGTGCGATAGGATAATGTAGTCGTACATAAGGAGCCTATCAAGTTGTACAGACTGTGTGTTTAATGATTTTTGGGCAGGTTCTGCTGGCTGTACAGGAATCAGCATTGATCCCCTATAAACAAAAGACATAACTGGATTTCACACTAGTGAACAACATACTAACCACACCTTGATGGCAGTTTATTATTGTTTTTGTCACTTTCAACCTGAAAGTGAGTGACAGACAGACAAAAGTTAGAAAGTGGAGCAACTACAGAGCATTTTACGCTGTGGACTTGGTGAAAACCTGAACAGACCTAAAGCAGAGTAAATATTTGACTTGCCTTTGTCAGGTGGCCAGAAGTACGACCCCGTTTCTGCTGTATATGTGTTAACAGGTTGCTAAACTATTACTAGTTTTCCGCTGCCTCAAGGTGACCAGAAAATCTATTAATTCAGCTTTAAATAAATTATTTATTAACCATATTACCATTGACCATAACCATTGATATAGAGAGGGAGCCAAACATTACTTGAGTTGTTTCTTTTACTGTAGGATTTTATGTTGTTTGTCCAGTCAAATGTAAGAAAAGACTGAAAAAGAAAATAACTTACATTAAGTAACTGACAGACCAAATTTAAGTGTCCATTTTAGGCTATAAGAACTAGTAACCTGTGTACAAACCTCAGTGTGCAACCCCTGACACACACACACCCCGTCCACATGTGCTCATGTCAATGTGACCATGGAAAAACACAGGAAGAGAAAAGGCTGCATACTTTTCTATTGTTACAGCCATACCTGCCTGTCTGTGCCGTTTGGAAGGATTTGTCAAATGCAGTGAGAAACAACCTGCAGTCATTCCATTCAGCTGTAATGCTCAACCTACAGCCCCCCCCCCCCCAGCCTGAGGGGAAAGTATGCAAGATATTGGTGCTCTGACAACACGTGATCAGTCATATACATGCAGCAGCTCGTCCTGCGGTGTCAAGTAACAACAAGGTGGGAGCACGGCAGTTTGTTGCAAAATGCACATTCAAAAGTGAGGTTGTTCAGAGGCGCAGGGGAGCGAGTGCCTGGCTGTCTCTCAAGGAAATTTGGATGCTGTCATTTTGGTTTCTGTCAACAGGCGAGGACTCTGATGTGTGTGTTTTTCAAAAAAAAAGATGCAGCTCTCTGAAATCTGCTGCGTCCCTCTGCGAGCTCAAATCTAAATAACAGTTGCGAAGCAGCCGTGTGGTACGGCTGCTTTTGAGCAGTGTGCACCAAAAAGTAAGGGCACAGTTTTTACCTTTTGCGAGTCTGCTCTTACGTATGCTTTGTGTGTTATTCTGAGCAAAAGCGCCTTGATGAATTTTGAATGAGGCTGCGCTGCTCAGTTAGTCACAACAGACAGAAACTTGCCAAAGAAGTCTCAATTCAGCATGAATCCCAGGGTAGGTAGGGATGGAGCGCTAAAGCAGTGAATTGTTGTGATCTGCATGCATGTCCAAACCTGAGCTGATCCCCTCTGCTGCGTGAACCCCGCTGAGCCCAGAGGAAGCAGGTTCTTATCAGGGAGGAGGACAGGAAGACATAGAGAGTGAAAGAGGAAGAGAGCATGGGGGTTGGTGGGCAGCAGGGCAGAATTTCACTTGACATCAGTTTCCTCTGTAAAGTTTACAATCGTGACTTTTCATAGCTAGGAATAAATGCTGCTGCTAGACCTCTCTGATGTAACGATGAGGTTCAGTTTGTACCTTTTGTTTCTTTCTGTGTTTTGGACAAATATACCTTTTACAAACACCCACAAGCAAGGGAGGCATGTTCATTTATGACACTAACTCTGCCCTCTTGTCATTTTCACCACATCTTTAAACAGAATAAGCTTCAAGGAGCGCTTCACATATTTCATAGGCGAAGACCCTTTTTCTTGTCACAAGGAGTATTACTCAACTTGTGAAAACAGGGCTTTAACTTCTCTGAGGGGAGCTTCCTAAAGTCTGAGATAATAACCCCGATAAGCTGATTGGGGTTATCTTGAATTGAGTTTGGAGACTACAAATGCCTAACCGGATGGCTCTGTTACAGAATTGGGTCAACTTGCAGGTTTGAAGGGTATTTACCAGGCAGGGAGAGTCTAATGAAAGATGCTTTTGAGTTGCATTATGGTATAATAGTAGGATCCAGTGTTTTTGGACTCATAATATGCACCGAATGTCAGGATATTGTGGCAGGCCAGGGTCTGAGAGGTAAGATTCGCCTGGGAAAAGGACGCTCAGCAGCCAGAGATACACAAACTTAGGATTTATTTGATCAAAATAAAGTCAGGGAAACAGGTAATGGATCAAACATTAGCATAAAGGTCATCCTTATTAGGGAAGGTCTCTATTGGCTCTTGGTGGGGACTCTCCGGCCAGCTCCAGCCGTGTCCCTCATCTCCCCCTCAGTGTTCCGGCTGCCACTCTTTATGCTGACCCATGGTGCAAGTGATTGCCAGCAGATTTCATCCTCTGATGGCTGGCAGTTGCGCTGCGGCTCCAGGAAGCCTGTAACGGGGGTGTGGAAGGTACACTCCCTCCCGGACTTGGCCGCACCTCCCGCTGGGGTCTGCCACAATCTCTTGGTGGATTCTGACCAATCTGTCTCTTTTGAGTCACCCATTTTGGTGAAAGTGCAACGCTACATTGCTGGAGTGTCCCATAAGAGGCTGGATTTTCTTGGATCATAGTTCTCTGGTGAAAGATCTGTCTGTCTTTCTTTTATTCTTGCTCACTGTCAATTTACTGCGTAGACTTTCATTTTTGATAATCATCTAATGAAAATAAAAGCAGCACTTTATGTAGCTCTATATAATCATTATCCATGAATGATGAAGTATACAACAGAAAAAGTGGAAAGAAATAATGTGCGGGAGGGAGGCAAATCAGCTGCCGTTCTCATTTTTGAAGAGAACATATTATCCCTTTTTCTCATCTTTTAATGTGTACATCATTTTCATTTTTTACATTAAAGTCAGATTTTCCATGTCATGGGTTTCTTTAATGCATCAATGTTTTCATATCTTTCCTAGAGGTGGACAAGATGAAGACGATCTCCTCCAGAATCCTTCACTAGTAGCCGGGCAGCATGGCTTCTGCTCCTCCTTGCAGAGAGGACACCAGTGGCTCATTAGCACTGCGCTGGAGGCTAACGCCGACATAGATGCTTCAAACTGAACCGATGCGAGCCAAGCTTCACTCTACAGGCTTGATTAAACATGTGAACTGCCTTTTTAAACAGTCTTTGAGAAGAAAAATGACTTGTGTCCGAACGGCACATGTCCAGGACAGTGACATCACCACAGAGTACCAACAGCAACATCTGGACTGAAACGTTGGACCATGTTCTGTCTCTGATTTGGGTGCTTTGGTGGCCAAGCTGGACTGTGCAGCTCTTCCACACTTAGACAAACCTGGACTCTAAGCCATGTCTCTTCTCTCAGCCCTGAGCATCATCTGTGGATTGATGCTCCATGTTTCATTTAGTGTGCTCAACACTCACTACTGTGTCCCACGAAACACTGTCCCCTACCAGAGTAAGTCACCAGCTCCCCATTAACATGTGATGGCATATTGTCACTGTGTTGTAACAGGTTCACTCCTGGGATGGAGCAGTAAAAACCAGAATTTGTAGCAATATATATAAGAATATATTTGAATATTTTAACCATGAACATGAACAAGTTGTGCAACTTTAACTGCTTGGGTTTTGTGCTGGCTGGGGCAAGCGTATAAAATTTCAATGAATTAGCATTTTGCTTTTGCTGTGGGAGCATTTTTCCAGCTGCACAGTCACAGCAGCTGAAACGTAGGAAAAAAATACAATGAAATGCAGTGTAGTAATGCAGATGTTCTCTTGTTTAGACGAGCTGAAGTTGTTCAGGGAAGAAGGGGTCTTCAACTACTCCACCATGCTAATGAGAGATGACCTGGGTGTGCTGCTAATGGGGGCCAGGGAAGCCATATATGCTCTGGACATCAACAACATCTCTGTCAGAAAGGCTGCGGTAAGAACATGTGAGGAAATTCATAGAAAGAAATTTGTTTTTCAAAGTCTGCAGGTCTGATCAGAGTTGTTCTGTTTGAAGCTGTAAGATAACTGAACACAGTAAAAGCAGAACAGTAAGATAGTCACATGCGAAGGCATCTCTTTTGCGTGATTAACTTCAAATGATTGCCGATTCAAAATGAAAGATTTGTTGAACATTTATGATATTGTATTGCAGTGGTTGAAGACCATTTCATCAAGTAAGCCACTCATAGTCGGAGTTGTCGTGTCTAATCATGGATTATATCAGCGGCTCCCAAACCTTTTAGCTCATAACCCCTTAAAATTAAGTCATGTATCTATTTGTGACCTCATCACAGGCTATGGAGGTTTGGACTTGAGCTATGAGCAGTTCAGTCAAAGATCCCCCCCCCCCTTCAGCGGGTCTGATTTGGAAGAAATTGAAGGAAGTTCAAAAAATATATATAAGTGAACACTTTTTGTATTTTCATGCTTTTGATCATTTTCAGACCCACAGGATGGGAACCACTGGCTTGTGTTATAAACAGCGCAGCCTCTTGTTGCTCTCTTACCAACCATTTGGAGTCATTTCACTGGCTCAGGTCATAATCAGTTCATGTCCCCAAAAGTGTATTCTTTGTATGTTTTTCTCAGCCCTCTTTCAATATCTTGAGTGTATTGTGGCTGAAGCTGTGCTCACAGAAACACACGAGGTTGCAAAAGGAGCTGCTCCCACTTGAGCAGCCAGTTCAACACTGTTGTCTTTTGGGCCAGTGCTCATTTGCATGAGGAATTTAAATGAGTAATGGTCTTGTTGAGCTCTTGACAGTGGTCTGTTGATTTATAATTGTAGCTACACAGCTGACAGTCCCAACTGAAGAGGGATGGGTGTCCTAGCTTGCAGTTACTCCCCTGAGTGAAATGTTTGTGGGTAAATGGGCTACAGCTCCACATGTCGCGCTGTGGGTTGCGACACCATTCCTACGTGCTTTGACAAGACGCCTTCCTTCTGTTGATGCAGGTGTATTGGCGAGTTACCGAGGAGAAGCAGAGGGAGTGCACGTACAAAGGAAAACATGCTGAGGTTTGTGTAATGTCTGTCAAAAGAGCGTACATTAACATTTACTTGTAGGGTAGAGATGCAGCCTTAGAAGATGACTGTTAACTGCAGTTTACTCTCATGTGCTTCTTATCTCTTTGCATTTGTAAATCATTGATATGGGAGTCTCTCTCTCTCTCTTCTTTTTTTTTCTTCCTTTTCAAGTCTTCACACAAAAATTCTCTTTGAAGTGCTTTGCTCACAGCTTCGAACGAACTGAATGTCCAAATAAAGGCATGAAAAGAAGATATATGCACACAGCCTTGACCTTTTTGGTCACCAGCTCAGTTCCAGGCAGCCAGCATGTGTATGTGTGTGGCATGTTTGTGTTTTTGCGGCTGAACTAACAGAGCTCTGACCTTGGCATTCTCTGCTGGATCTTGTTGCAGGTGGAATGCCGCAACTACATTCGAACCCTGCACAGAGTTGACAACAGCACAATGTATGTGTGTGGCACAAATGCCTTTAGCCCCATCTGTGATTATATGGTAAGTATACTGTAGAATATGGAGTTGGTTGAGAGTATTTATAAATATGATTTTTGTAGGCAGGACCTCTGTTTATTAGCTGAGGTATCACTCATTGTGTCATTCAAATCATTTGCAAACATTTGCCCCTTTTTCTTTTGCTGTAATTACAAACCCATCTATCTATCTATCTATCTATCTATCTATCTATCTATCTATCTATCTATATGCATGCATGAAATAACTGATTGAATGTTGCAGTTAATAGACGAAGGCAAAGATGTAGTTCCTTGAATGGCCACTATGTGCCTGGTTAGGAACTCCAGTGGTATTAAATTAAGAAACCTCCCATCCATTCTTAAAATACAGAGTCAACACATTTTCTCAACAGGAGGTCTTATTAGCTACATTTCATTCTTCTAATGTTGGTCTTGGTTGCGATTTAAAAAGAAAAAAGTTTAAGCCTATCCTTTCATAATGTCGGCGTTTGCTTATTTATTGTCTTTGTTGGTTTTGATTGTTCAACAATGTACATTAGCTCATAAATAGTGTATTTTGGCAAGGGACTCAAGTCTCAGAGGACTGAGCATCCTGAATGCACCAGCAAGGAGAATGGAATGGTTTTTATGTGCAGAACCACAACACAATAGCATAACATGTATTAAATAAATAAATAAAAGCAGAGATTATGTTTACTTTAATGGATGATCTGACTTGATACGTGTTTAGCCTCTGCAAGATATCATTTGGACAAAAATATAAAACCATGGCTGAGGTGAAGATTGGAGATAAATCTAAAATGTGTATATATTGAGTAATAAATGTAAGCAAGTTATAGTTAATGGGCTAAAACATGCAAACCACCGGTAAAGTCCTAGAATTCCAGTCATGTATCCAAATACTGTGCCTGAATAAAATGGCAGTTTTTCCTTCTTTTCCCTCTCTTAACAAGTTTTTCTTTCCTCTCGCTCTCCCTTTGTTTCTGACAGACGTTTGCTAACGGACAGCTGAGGCTGGAGGGAAAGCAGGAGGAGGGAAAGGGGAAGTGTCCTTTTGATCCCTTCCAGAGATACTCTTCCCTTATGGTCGGTGAGTGTCTGAGTCAGGTTTGCTACCAAAGGGAACAAAGCACAAAATACTGCTGAACGTTCAAAGTGCACCAACAGAAAAAAAAATAAATCAGTGTATGATAACTGTGAGCAGATTTCACCAGCCGCAAGACCGGAGTTCCAAGTAAATTACATATTTCACCCAATATATTTGCTAGAGCCACCTGCTCACTCAGCGTACAGTTTGTACTAATTAGAGGACACTAGTTGGTTCAGTCCATTAGTAGGAATATAAATGAGATTTTGTTCCAACTTAATATGAATAATGGATTTCCAGGAATTTTCCCTCACCTCTTGTTCTTGTCCAACAGGAAATGACCTGTATTCTGCTACATCCATCAACTTCTTGGGCTCTGAGCCTGTGGTTCTGCGCAGCTCGGACTTGGCCATCCGCACTGAGTTTAAAAGCTCCTGGCTCAGTGGTGAGTTCCTCCTCTGCAAAAACTGGCAATTTAAAGTTTTATATAAGGATGTGCATAGTTTAGAGGGAATCGACTGCAGCAGCAGCCACACTACTTATGCATGAGTCAGTTGATGATATTTGTAGATATCCTTTAACTCGGACAGATCAACGTTTTATTGTTTTTTCTTTTTTCTGTACTTGTCCTAAGCGCCAATTTCATGTTTTGTGATTCCAGAGCCAAACTTTGTCTACATGGACTTTGTGGATGAGAGTTTTGACAGTCCTGACGGTGATGATGATAAGGTGTACTTGTTCTTCAGTGAGAATGCCATGGAGTACGACTTCTACAGCAAAGTTGCGGTGTCTCGAGTGGCCCGGGTCTGCAAGGTATAATTAAGTGCAGAATACAAACTCACTGCCTCTGCAAGACCTTTAGCATTTTCAGAGACAGTAAAAATGTAAATGAGGTGTCATGTGTTTTTTGATAAGAGAGAGTAGGTTTAATAACATTACTGTCTGAGAATGTGCAGATTTGTGTTTGGCCTCGTGCTCCCTGTCTGACACAGGTCTGGTTGTTAAGTGGAAGAGCTGCAGAATTGCACATGACAGAGCACTCTGTCCCTGTTTTTAGGGGGATATGGGCGGCCAGCGGACACTGCAGAGGAAATGGACGTCGTTCCTGAAAGCTCGTCTGGATTGTTCCCTCCCTGAACCCAGCCTGCCCCCCATTGTCCAGGATGTCTTCCTGCTGAAGCACGAGGACTGGAGGAAGAGTGTCTTCTATGCTGTCTTCACGCCGCAGTCGTAAGTACTTCCAATCAAATCCTGTGGTTTTATGGCATAGTGTGTGTGTCGACATGAGTAAAGATAGGAAGCAAGCTGAGCAGTCGATGTGGAAGAATGAAAAAGGCGTCTTTATACTGTATATATAAATATGTTTTATCTGACAGATGAGTGATTAATTCAAGCAAGACTTAAAAGGTATTCTCCAGTCATACCAATAAAACAAACATTTGGCAGTTTGCTTGACTAAATGTGTGTGGTTTTGGTGTTTCAAGGAGCTTGTCCCAGGCATCTGCAGTATGTGCATACCGTGTGTCTGCCATTGGAGAGATTTTCAATGAGGGCAAGTTTAAGACCCCTGTTGCTGTGGAGACATCCCACGTCAAGTGGGTGATGTATACTGGAGAGGTGCCAGTCCCCAGACCAGGAGCGGTGAGTCTAAAGACTCCTGCAGCCAGGAGTGATACTAGATAAAGCGTACAAGGCAAACTTGAAAAGGAAAAAAAACCTGATTCTAAATTGAGATTTTCTATTTCAGTGTATCAATAATGTGGCACGTAAAATGGGGATGAATCGCTCACTGGACCTTCCTGACAAAACACTCCAGTTCATCAGGGACCGTCCCCTCATGGACGAGGCTGTTCGCCCTCTGACTGGGGGGCCGCTGCTGGTTAAGAAGGGTGCTTTGCTGACTCGGATTGTAGTGGACACTGTGTTGGCGCTGGATGGACAGAGCTATGCCGTCATGTTCATCGGCACTGGTAAACTATGGAATATCTGTAACAAAATAGGTGCAGTTTTACCAAAATGAAAGTAGGACAGAACTGATTCTGGGGCTATTGGATAATTAGCATGTTAGCTGTATGAATGTTCTGGTTGATTTAAACTTAAAAGAAATAATAAGAAATATTCCTTTGGACTAAATAAGCACCAATCAAAGTTAAAGTTTGGAAAAATATCCCAACTTTTTGTGTATAAAGAGTTTAACATTAAAAAACTCAGTTAATCCGCTTCATCAGGACAGTGTGGGTGTGGTTTGATTGGCTTTGATTGACAATGCTACAACTTCCATCACCTTTTTCTTTATTTGTTTTCTCCAACTAAGCCACACCCACTCCAACCAGTGAGGAAAAACAAGGACAAAACATACAGTACATGTAAAAACACAAAAATGTTCAGACTTTGGCAGAAAATTGTGTTTTCATGTCAGAGCTCATTGCTCATAGTGGGAATCAGATTGAGAAAATGGGACTTTAATGGTAAGCTCTTAAAGCCACCACAATATTTGTTTAATGAGTACCTTTTAAGATTCTCATACAAGTAATGACAGGGTATATCAAAGCCAGGATATTGGTTAACACATGTGTGTTTATTAAATGGGTCTTAGGTGGTCCTTTTTGTCTCCTGATAGAAAACGGTTACATTCAGAAGGCTGTCAACTACGCTGGAGAGATGTTCATTATTGAGGAGATTCAACTGTACGAAGACCCCGTGCCTATTAGCATCCTGCGACTCTCAACCAGCAAGGTAACTTATACAATATATACGGGTTCAATACTGTGGTAATGTGGTTTGTAGCATCATCATCATCATCGTCATCATAGGTTAAAGTCGTTTACTGTTTTTTTTATTGGCAAATATTGTATAATAAGCCAACTGGCAGTAGCCAGGCTTCAGTGGAAATAAAGATGAAATGCTTTTGGTTTGTTAATTTGTGTGTGTATGTGTGTGTGTGCGTGCAAACATAGGGCCAACTGTATGCAGGCTCTGAGTTTGGTGCTACCCAGATGCCAGTCAGCAACTGCAGCCGCTATGGTGCTTGTGTGGACTGCATTCTGGCCAGGGATCCTTACTGTGCCTGGGACTTCACCACCAAGCAGTGCTCCTCAGTCTACAGCTTATCATCCTCCTCAAGTACTGCAACACAGAGTCTGAAGGAGGGAGACATCTCACAATGTCCTCAACCAGGTACGTTCATTTATATGGCATGGTTTGAGTGCATTACTGGGAGGACTTTTTGCACGAGACAGCATCCCAGCAGTCTTATTCATTAGTATGCAGTCAGACCAACCGTGTGTGTGTGTGTGTGTGTGTGTGTGTGTGTGTGTGTGTGTGTGTGTGTGTGTGTGTGTGTGTGTGTGTGTGTGTGTGTGTGTGTGTGTGTGTGTGT